>JALPQD010000091.1:6597257-6859144 GCA_023101885.1 Typhlomys cinereus
CAACTCGGATGTGGTCTGATTGAAAGTAATTGGAAAAACCAGCCAGCCAATGTGGTGTTGGTTTTAGTTTTCCATTTAAGAATCTTTGTTCCCCAATAAATAATATTTATTTTTTATTTGTGTGTGTGTGTGTGTGTGTGTGTGTGTATGTGGTGTGTGTCGAGAGAGAGAGAGAGATGAGAGAGGAGAGAGAGAGGGGAGAGACGAGAGAGAGAAAGGAGAGAGAGAGCACTGTGTGTTCCCTGTGGAGGACCAAGGGTGGCTTCATCCTGGATTGCTTTTACCTCGCTTTGTCTGGTATTTCCCGGCTCGCCCACCCGCGCCTTGAATTACAGGCCACTGCCATTCTGCCTAGCGTTTTTTTTTTTTTTTAATGTGGTTCCTGAGAATCCGAACTCAGGACTTTTGCTTGCGGGGACAAGAGTCTTAATCCCTGAGCCCATCTCTCTGCCCCTCTCAGGTATCTTCGTGTCCCTGTCAAAACACGCCAACAGCATACTCCCCACAGGCCGGATATGCTTGATCCCCTGAATGGCTCAGTGTTGGATGTGCTTTGCTCCCTACTGCTCACATTTCTAACAACACAGCATTAAAGTTGCAGTGGGAGAGACGAAGCCTCTTCCCAAGTTGACAGAAAGCAATCAATCATGTTTCCCATCCTCATCCCTCTGAAGTCAGGAGGAGTCCCCCTAGGACGTGGTCTGTCATCTCTGTGATACCCTGAAAAGCTCCTTATCCAAAGAAACGTAAATGGAAAGCCTTGTACTCACAGTTTGATTCAGACCACAGCTCGTGTGACAAGCAAGACTCGCTGTTTGTTCATTGGGCTGTTACGCATGTGTCCACTTCCCAAAGCAGCCTTAGGCAGCAGTTTCCTTAATTGGCTTCAGACAAAGCGGCAAAAGCGACAGGTGCCCGGTGCCTGAAGCTTCCGCCTGGCCCGCATTGTCTTGCTGCAAGTCCTTGAGTCCTGACCTAAAGCCAGCTTTCGCGTCCCAGAAAAGACAGGCCCAAATTACAGCCCTGACCATTCCAGAGCTCCAGGGAAGATGAGGTGAGACGGACACATGCATTCATCGAAGAATCACTTTCAAAACAAATGATAACCGTTGGGAATTTACAGGTTATTCTTGCCCTAAATTACAGAACTCATAAAGAACCCGTCTTGTTCTCTGCCTGTTTATTTCCCCCTGGCAAAGTTCTAAGTAGTGAGTTGTCCAGGGAGCGTGTAGAATCACGGGGCTCTGCACCTGAATCACAGGGCTTACCAGGGAATGTTAAAAAGTTTTCCAGTATCTGGTTCCTTCAGTGACGCCCGGCTAGGAGACAGGCTGGCTGACATTGACTGTTCGGCCTTGGTGGCTTCTCAATCTTATCAAACTGTAGGGTGGACGATTGAGAAGGACGAACCCACTGGGTCCAACAGCCCCCCACAGGGCAGCTCGTGTGGGTCTCTCAGCTGCTGGGCGTCATACTAGTGGCATGACGTGGGCAGCTAAGCATAAAGATGTATGCTTCCACTTCTGATGCAGGAGGGCCAGTTCGGTTCTGGGGCTTCAAGACAAGATGGTGGGCACTTAGCAGTTTTCGGCGCTGTGCTAGATGTGATAAGTTAATCTGGGTGTCAACTTGGGGATCACAACCGGCATTAACTAAGATGCAAGCTGTCAGACTAACTTGAAGAAGACATATCCAGAATCAATACATTTACAAATACAAAGACCAGTCCTAGATCTGATTGGAACCATTCCCAGTAGCAGACAGATTAAAGACCAGAAGTGAGTCCAAGAAGGCTTTGAGTCGCTTTGGGGCTTCTTTAACTCTGGGCAGGAACCTCCAGTCTTCGCCTTCACCCATGGGCCACTGGATTGAGCAGCTCTGAACCTCTAGGATGTTTGAAAGTGACTTAGCTGCCTCCAGCTTCAGCCATCAGCCATGTCGCCTCCATCGTGAAGACTGTTGCTCTCTCTAGAACGTAGTGATTAAATCTCCCTTCTCCCCAGTTGGTTGATTTTGAATGTTCTCTCACCGCAATTAGTTGAAGATTAACTATTACGGCGTAGTGCATGGCATATATGTATGATTCATTGGGGTTGTGTGTGGAGTTGGCCCGAAGTCAATGTTGCGTGGTCTTCCTGTATTGACCTCTACCTTATTTTTGAGACAGGGTTCTCTTACCCAAACCTGGACTTGCTGATTTGCCTACAACTGATTGGCCAGCAGGTCCTCCAGGCTCCTTCTGGTCTTTGCTACTCCCTAGACTGGGATTTTTTTTCTTAAAGGAGTGAGGGCATGGGAAAATACACACACAATGAACACAATGCCAAACAAAATCGCAAAAAAATACAAAAAAATATAAAATAGAAAAATGTTTTTACACGTAGTACATACTTGATCAGATACCACAAAGACAACCTGGCTGCTATAATACATGCACTGGTTCAAAGAAGAAACTACTGAAAGCCCGCCAGGGAAGAAGCTTGTAAAAAGGAAAGGGTCAAAAAGTTTTGTAGCTTTTCATCCCTCAGTTGCTACACTGATCGGAGTTCCTGCACCCCAGTCTGCAGGACAAGCGCTGTACACTTAGAACTATAGGGCGCCTGTGGGTGTGCAGCTTGAGACAAGGAGGCCAGGAAACCTCTAGATGTTCGAAGCACCAGCCGCCCCCGGTCGTACACAGCATGAGCTGAGGGCGGTTTCAATCTCATTTATTCACAGCTCTTGCTATATGCTGCGAGTATATATGTGTACGTATGTATAAAAACCATGACCACTGCTCATCTGCCAGCAACGACATCTGGGGGCATGACTCGTATACACACAAACTCCCTTATGTAGGTTTGTTTTGTAAGAAGTCAATCAAGATCTGTGGATTTAAGAAGTACTCACAACCATAGAAAAATTTAATAAATCAAAAAAAGGAAAAAAAAAACAGGAAGCGCACACTTTTGTGCGAGATGGCCTGGAATTCTGCTGAAACCAGGCCCCCACGAGGAAATGTGCTCCAAAAAAATTCTGGAGGCTTCACGAACGATAACTCGTTTGCTCATTTTTTTCCATACTTTTAGTGTTTGAGAAAGTTCTAGAACAGGTTGCGCGTTCGCAGTCCAATCCCACCTCCCCGGCAAGGCTAGTACTGGGATTCTAAGTTGCTTCCCTGCCAACCCACTGCTTTTTAGCATGGATGTCGGGATCTGAACTCCGGTCCTGATCCTTGCATGTTTGGGCACAGCTGCTGGCTGTGGAGGTTTCTCTGTGAACTACAGAGGTTAAGAAGCGTCCAGTAATCAGAGCTCGTAAGCAAAAATGTAATTCTGGTAACTTTTATGTGTTTTGGATTTATTTCTTCTCTCATAGGATTCTGCAACACAGAAACAACAAAACTCAGATATAAGGGTAAAGATTTACAATATACCGAAGATTGACCAAAGCCCCTTCACACCACCCTGACAAGATGGCTGAAAGCTTTAACCAGTCAGGGGGCGATCCACCGCCTCCATGCTGGAGGGAAGGGGGGAGGGGACAGGCAATAGATACTCAATGAGCCCTCAGAGCAGAGAATTTCCAATAACCAGGAACTCGGTCTCCGTGAGGCAGTCTGGAGAATATTGGTGAAGATCAGATCATCGGCAATACTCGCAACAACTTGCAGGCACAGAGGCCGCTCCAATGGGAGACAAACTGCTAAGACATGGCCCCAAGTTGGGAGGAGAGTGGAGGAGAGGGCAGAACCGACGCTGTGACACTTCATCCACCAACAAAGTGGTGGCTTCTTTAGAGCTCTAAAATACTAAAACCATCGCTTCGTCTACACCTCTCCCTTCTTGAAATTCAGAAGAAAAAATTAATTTCTCAGGAAAATGACTGAAAAAAAGTTGTGGTAAAACACTGTGAAATTCTGTAAACAGGAAAAGCGATTCAGAAGTACACAATGCCAACAATGAAGCAACATCCCAACGACATACCTGAGAACATCGTTTACAGGTTCAAATGATAACATCTGGGCAAGGAATATACTATCAACTGGTGAGTTAAAAAGTTGAGAAGTTTTAGTGAGAAACCAGGAAAATAGGAGAAAAAGTGCTAGTCATCTTAAATAATGCTGTGCTCGGGAGCAAAAGAACACACACACAAAATGAAGAAACAGACATGCCATAGGTCTAAATGAAGATTATGGAAGAAGGGTACAAATTGTCAAAAAATAGGAAAATAAAAGCCACAAAGAGAATATGTACAAGACGGATATAAGGAACCCCCACATTGATTATAACAGGGCTTTCGCCAATAGAAGCGAGAAGCCAAGGGAGGGAACAGAAGCAAAATATTTTAAACCAGTGTAAGAGAATATTCCTGGAGCTTGAAGAATGAAAAGTTTGAAAAGGTCGCCCAGCCAATAGTTACATAAATTAGAATAGCCAACGGAGATAGTGTATATAAAATTGTTCTTTAGAGGCAAAGAAAAACATCCTTTGGTATTCAATCAAAGTATCCGAAATAATAGGGAAGAAAACTATTAGGTTGCCATTCAGAATTTAGCATACACATTGAGTACGGAGAAAATGGAATGAACATGGCTGGGCAAGGGTTAATTCACATTTATTATAAACCTTCATGTTTTGTACCATGTGGTTCCTTGGTATCTGCTATAAATGAAAGTCACCCCAGAGTAGATCTACGTCTCTCTCCTCCCTCTTCTCGTCTTTCTCATCCCTTCACCTCCAACTACTTTAAAGGCAGTTACTGGCAGGGAGCAGATGGGCTGTCGATGGAGTATGTTGGTGGGAAAGGATGGAAATAAAAGCGTGTTCTGTGTAAGGTTTGAGGGGGGCTTGTTCGGGACCCCCTTCAATTTCTGGGCAGGAGCAAAAAGACGCACAGACGGCGAATTCTCTTGTGCGCAAGAGATTTATTATTGGGAGCGGACACGAGTGTTACGCCGGGGCAGGCACAAGTCTCTGTTTCGCTCTGGGTCTTATACAGAGCACAAGCGAGAAGGCACCAGGAGGCAACAGTCATTCTTAGATTGTCTACGTTTTCACGTGAGAATTCTACTTTCTAAGGGATAATAGCTTAATTATAGAGCATTTCTGGAGAGCCAGAGCCCTCGTGCGGAAGGGGGAACAGGTACTTGAAGAAGGAAGTGGGCCCAGGGTGCCATTTCAGCGGAGTGAGGAGCTTGCATGGCCCAACGCGCCTGCCCGGACGCTATTTCTACCTGGAAGAGGTGCAGGGCTTTGACATGTGTGGCAGGGAGGTGCCATCTCTATCGACGTTCGCAGGATGAAGAAGGCTTAAGGGCAAAGTACAGAAAACAGCTTAAGGAGGATTGAAACCTCTTCTTTGTCTCTCTCCTGTTTTTTTTTTTTTTTTTAAACAAAAATTATTATATGTAATATTAAATATACTAGTAGAGACACAAAAGATACAATTAGATCATTGTTGTTGTGGAGACAAGTTTTTTAAGCGCTCAGTTCTTGATGTTTCAGAACCGGAACGGGTAGTTTTTAGAGGAGGAGAGGGGGGGGAGAAACCGCACAGCCGCTCTCTCACCCCACCCATGAATCCTGGAGGAACAGGACAGCCGCATCCTCTGATGCGCTGCACCAAAATGGCTGTGAGGGCCCAGTGGAGAAAGTTGGAAAAAAGTACTCATGGATTCTTCCAGACGTGCAATCACGATGAGCAAGGGAGCCAAAGACTGCTGGCCAAGGGTCCGGGGGGGATTATAGGATTTTAATTTATCGGGTCAGGCAGGCCTGGGGAATAGTGGCTTTGGGCTCATTGGTTAGCTCCAGTTTCTTTGCAAACGGGATTGGAGGCTTTTGTCCCTACTCTCATTGGTCCTCTTCATATTGGGGCGGCAGCCCAGTCGATCTTGCGGCCGGCACTCTCACTGGTTAGCTGATTTCTTGGAGAATTTAAGCTTATCTGCGTACGAAGAGCGCATCTGCCATAATCTCTGCATGAAGGGGGGAAGGGCGGGGTGGGGAGCTTGGTGGCTTTATCTGAGTTCGTCTCAGATGTGGTGTGTGTTAGCCTTCGGCTCATCCCAGCAGTGGGGGATGATCTTCAGAGACCTTCGAAGACCTCTCAGCAATGGCTGGCGCCTAAAACTGCCTGATGTTGATCAAGGATCTTTCAACTTGGGATGTCCTGTATTCTAATTGGTATGGTAGACTCTTGATATTTGTTTTTACATATATTTGTTTCTTTAAGTGGTACATGTATGATTATAAAAGAATGTTATGATATATTTCTACTCTAACCCTCAAAATCTATCACCTTCTCTTCCCTTTAAAAAACCCTTCATTAAATCCTCCAGACTCCTTACTATTTTAAGTCTGTTTTCATGTTTGGGACCACTGGGTTTGCATCAGTTTCTTCTTTCTTCTTTTTAAAATTATTTTATTTATATTTGTGTGGTGTGTGTTTGTTGTGGGTGTGTGTGTGTGTGTGTGTGTGTGTTGTGTCAGAGGCCACTGTTGTCTCTGTGGGGCCAATCATGACTTTCAGATATCCTAGATTCTTTTACCTCCTTTTGCTTGCTCTGGGATTTCCCGGCTCCACCCACCAAAGGGCTGGACATGTCGGCGCTCTTTCAGCCTGGTGTTTTTATGTGGAAACCGAGGCATCTGAACCCAGACATTTGCTTGCACAGGCAGCGTATTAACCCCCCTGAGCCATCTCTCCAGCCCCTGGTTTACTTTGATGACATATGCCTTCAAAACTTCTTGGCTGGAGGCATGAGTTAAATAGTGTAGTCACGAAGAAAGCATCTTTTTTAAGTGTTGGAAAGCGCCACATCTATATCAACGTAAACTGTCGAAGCATCTACATCAATAGTACTCAGTCATTGAGAGTGTTGGGCCGCTTAGGCTAAAAGGCTTGTTCCAACTGGGGATTCCTCACTTCAAGTTTTTACTTAATTACTTTCTCACACAATGGATTGAAATACCTTTTTCAAGTATCTTTCCCTATGTTCTTTCCTTAGCCTTGTTGTTCCTCACAGAGTTAAACACGCAGGTGCTAGCCCAGGACTGGAGCATGATGGTTAACAATATTTATTCCAACCCTCTTTACAGATGATGGATACATGGAGGGGAAGAGAATCGTCCGGCATGTCCTTTCTTAGTTTGGGCAGCTCCTAGTTTCCTGACCTCCAAGCTTCATTTGTAAAAGGAGAAGGTCATTGATGTGTATCTGAGGGTGAAGGGAGATTGGACACCCACTCTCTGCCCTGGCAGGGCATCAAGATTACCCCAGACGCTGTGCATTACAACAGGAAGCCTGCATTTTTTTTCTTTTTCTCACTTTTTAAAGCCCTATTGAGTATTCATCTCAGCTCCCTCCCTCCCCCTTCCTTCCATGCCGCTCCCTTCCCTTCACCATTCCTTCCCAATTTCCTCCCACCCTTCTGTCTGGTATGCTTCTAGGCGCCCAGGGCCTATACTTTTTGATGTAAGCATTATGTTATTAGTTTGTTGACAGGTTGCACATTGTGAATTAAATTATATCTTGATAGTATCAACCTCTCTCCTCCCATCCCTTGTCCCGTCAACATTTCGTTCGCTTTCTTCTTGTCCTTCCTTCCTTCCTTCCATTCCTTCGTCCTTCCTTCCTTCTTCCTTCCTTCGCCTACTTCCTGTCTTCATTCGTACTTCTCGCTGCTCTCACGCACCCTCTCTCCCTCCCTACCTCCCTGCCTCCCTTCTTCCCTCTTCTCCCTCCCTCCCTCCTTCCGTCTCTCCCTCCCTCCTCCTTCCTTCCTTTTTTCTTTCGTTCTTTTTTTTTTTAAATCTTTTTCACTGACGTGCTGGCCGCCATGACATTTCACCAAGGGCTGGCTGTGCATAGCATATGTGGAACCTGTGGATCCGAACTCAGTACTGTCTGCTGTGAGGTCGGGTTTTAAGCCCTGAACCAATTGCTCCAGCTCTCCTCTCCCACTTACATATTCTTTTGTTGTTGGTGTTGTTGTTTTTCGGTAACTCCACTGTCATGTTTGAACATAAATTTGTCCTCATAGGACATAGTTTGAATCGCTAGTGTGTTTGGAGGGTCATTACAACTTCGGAGGTGAGCTTGCTGGAGGAATGGCTATCACACCGGGGCGGGCCGCCTTGAGTGTTGGTATTCTACCCTGGCTTTCCCAGAGGAGGGATGTCCTGTCTATGGAACATCCCACATACTCCAATCTTTCCTACTTCATGTCGCTAATAACTGCTGGGCCACTCCCCTTAGCAACTCCAAGATGTAGATTACCCATCATCCTCTCTGCTGCTGCTCACTCCCTCCCTGGACTCTTGGACTTAAGCTGTCTTCTCTGTTATAATAATACGCTCCCACCTTAAGGCCAAACTATCACTTCCCTCTCGCCTCTCTGGACCAAATATCTGAGGTTTCTTCCCTTTTTCTTCATTTCAATAAATCCTGTTTTAAAACCTCTCTGTGTGTTCTGGCTTCTCATTGCTCCAGGACACAAGAACCCATCAAGAAATCTCTGAATCTTTCTCTTTCTCTCAAAATAAAAAAAAATACATTTTTAAAAAAGAACACTTTAGATTTACTGTGAAAATAATACAGAGAGATTCTATACTGCATTATAGACTTACATTAATTTTTTCATTCTCTGTATTTGCAAAACATCTTATGTTAGTATCATACATTGTCCAAATTAATGAGCCAAGTTGACACAGTATTAATAAGTAGAAGACTTACTTTATTATATTTCTTTAGTTTTGTCTAATGGTCTTTTTCTGTCCCAGGATTCAGCCAGAATCACACATTACACTTAACGGTCATGTTGTCTTAGGTTGTGACAGTTTCTAGACTTTGTTTTTAATGATGCTGACAGGTTGAGAAACACAGATCGCATATTTTCTGGAATTGTCCTATAGACATTTTGGAGATTTTGCTAGGACAGTAACTGTTCATGCATATTCAAAGAAGAAGACCACAGAGGCAAGTAGTGAGTCCCCCTCCTTCGTCACAAGGGAAAAGCCTCAAAAAACAGTTTTCAGTTGATGCGAAGGGTTGTGACGAAGAAAATTTACTAGCTAACTCCCGGCCTTTATCCCTCCCCCTTCCCTCTTCACTCCTCCCTCTTCCTTTCCTTCCTTCCCTCTCTCCTCTTCTCCTCCCTCTGTCTCTCCTCTGTCTCTTTTTTCTCTCTCTCTCTTTCTTTCTTTCTTTCTTTCTTTCTTTCTTTCCTTTCTTTCTTTCTTTCTCTCTCTCTTCTTCTTTCTTCTTTCTTTCTTCTTTCTTTCTCTTTCTTTCTTCTCTCTCTTCTTTCTTTCTTTCTCTTTCTTTCTTTCTTTCTTTCTTTCTTTCTTTCTTTCTTTCTTTCTTCTTTCTTTCTTTTCTTTCTTCTTTTCTTTACCTCACCATGAAAAACTGTATCTCCCTCTGGAACAATAAGGTGAATAAATCTCCCTTTCTCCCTTAAGTTGCTTGACTTTGAATATTCTCTCACAGCAGCAAACAAGAATAACGGTTACAATCTCTTTCAATTGCCTCCTGTGCCCACTGACATATACTAATCTCTTTCTCTTTTGTATCTCTTTCTCTCTCCTTGTCTTTCCCCACTCTACCTTTCTGTTTCTCTCTCTTTCTCCTTCTCTTCCTCTTCCTTCTCTCTCCCTCTTCCTAATTTCACTCTCCCTGTCTCTGGTAAGTACTGCCTGATTTTGTTACTACAAATGCTCCAGGTTCATCTTGTGTATATCTTGGGCAACACTAGAATCACCAATCTTTCCCAAGGAGCTCTAAATCATTTGGAGAAAGGTATTTAAAACTAAAATTTTGTCTTTGATGGGATTCTTTGTCTTCTGTCATTGCTCGCAGTCCTCTGAGCTAGGGACAAGGAAAAACATGCATATATACTAAGACATTTCTACATCTATAACACTTCTACAAATGCTAACGTCATTACCCACTTCTGGCTGTCTGTATTAGGCTCAATATGAACTCATACTCATGTCTCCAACTCTAATCTGTGAGCGCTTCCTCATGCTCACCTGCAAACTTAGTCATGGTGAGAACCTTGCCTTGCCTTCATCCACCATACATTTGACTTAACTGTTCAATTCTAGGGTGCATGCCTAGCAGTACTGGGCACACTGACCTGGACCCCTGCAAGGGAAGCTTCATCCACTCCAGTGCTCTGTTTATCGTGCCTCATTTCCTTTTGCTTTTACAGACTCCATCCCTTTTTATGTTGCTTAGACCAGCAACTTTCTCCCCTTTATTTCCAGCGAAATTACCTCATGCCTTTTCATACCATTAGGTCGTCACATTTTATGTTCCATCCTCGATTCTCTTGGCCTCCTAAAGTTTTTCTTTTTCTCTTTCAGATTTGCAAACATTTAAAGATCAGTCTTCATTCTGTATGGTTCAGTGGGTTTTGATAAATGCTTAGAGACAAAAGTCTACAATTTCAGTGTTTTACAGGATCATTTTACCATCCGAAAAAAAAAATCCTTGACTTTGCCTATTCCAGTCTCCCTGATTTCTTAAAAGCTCCTGGCAACCACTGGTCTTTTTATTGCCTCTCAAGTTTTGTCTTTTCCAGATGGCACATAATTGGAGTCATATAGGAAAATAAGTGTTGTTAATTTGACTTAAGACAATGGATGGAAGGAGAGAGAGGGAGGGGAAGTTAGCGGAGGAGTAGGATGGATGAGCGGGAGTGGGTTGGTGTATGGTAGGGTGAGCGGATGGAGGTAGGGATGGATGGCGGGAGGAGATAGGAGGGGTCGGATGGAGGGATTGATGGCGGGTGTCGTGAGGGAGGAGTGAGTGGATGGAGAGCTCGGAGCGTAAGGGAGCTGATCTTATTGGTATCTAGAGAGGCAGTGATAGCTCTTCCTGATTCTTCTCTCTCTTCCTTCCTTTACTTTAATTTCATTTTCCTTTCCTTTCCTTTTTCCTTTCCTTTCCTTTCCGTTCCTTTCCTTCTTTCCTTTCCTTTCCTTTCCTCTTTCTTTTCTTTCCTTTCCTCTTTCTTTTTGAGCCTGGGATTCCACTCAAGTTTTTTTTTTTTTCCTTAGGAAAGTAAAATGTAACTTGTTTTGTGTGTGTGCACATATGTGCTACTGTATACATGTAGAAATCAGAGGACAACCTGAAAGAACTAGTTGGTTGTGGTAAGTACCTTTGTCCACTAAGCTATGCTGTCCCACTAACTCAAAGAGTAATAGTCTAGTGATATGCCAGTGTGTGTACTGGCATTCAGCTACTAAAAGATAGTTGCTTCCTATCATGTTTGTCAGTTACCTGTTTATCCAAAATCTATCATCCACCTACCTACTTATCTACATTTTTTGGCATTGCTGGGGGAATGAACTCAGGCCTGCACATGGGAAATGCTCTACCACTGAACTACATTCCCAGTCCCAGTATTTTTTAACTCCAAAGAGTACATTTCATTTCAAGGAAAATTTGATCTTATTTCTCAGTATAGAAAGAGCATGTAAGCCGAGCATGGTAGTATCTGTGAACACGGGCGCTAGAACAGAAGGCACCGGGAAAGAGCTGTCTTTGGGCAGCTCAAGCTGTCTGGGTGCCCTTTACCTCTTCCACCTGCTGTTTGGTGGGGGGACCTGAGAAAACATCTGGACATGATGTTGAAGATGAGCTCCGTGTCTTTCAAGCAACCAGAGACGTTAACGCAATGTCAATGCAGCTTTCCTAAGAGGTAATTCACACACTCTCCCACGCACCATTCAAAGTCAGAACAATATACATTGGTGCTTCCTTTCTGTCCAGAAGGGGTGAAAGATTTTCAGAGAGCAAGAGGCCTGCTCATTTCCTAATCGCTAACATGCTAACTAACCAAGCATGCAAAGACAGGTGGGGACGTGTCTCAGCGAGGGAGAATTCTGAAGAAGCTGAGCCCGAGTCCAGGGCGATGCGAGGAAACCGCCGGGAACAAAGCCCACGTTTCATCCAGTGGGCTGGGCCCCACACTAGGGGTTCGGAGCTGCGGATTCCTGGAGACCCGCGTGCAGGGTGGGCGCGGCGGCCTCCCAGGCCCGCTCCGCGCGCCGCCAGCAGATGGCAGTGTGGTTCTTCGGAGTCAGCCGACCGCCGGCCCACCCGCAAAGCAGGTGAATTACGCCGGACACTAAGCAGGACCCAGGAAGACCTTCCGGAGAGCGGTCTCGGGTACACGTGGAGGTTGTCACGTGGCTGCCACTCAGCGTCCCCTCAGGGGTCACGGCATGCAGGGAGCGTTCATTTAGCAAAGTTGGAGCCACATGCGAGAGAGGAGAGAGAGAGAGGAGAGAGAGGGAGAGCGAGGAGAGAGAGAGAGAGCTGGGTGAGTCGTGGGGGATGCGGGTGTGGCGTGCACAGCTGCCCCTGCAGTGTCCTCGGGTTGGGTCCCAATGCGCTGTCCCCTGGCACGTGCCACATCTGGCCCAGACTTCCTCAGCACCCGGCTTGGTCATGAGCACCTGGCTCACCACGCGGGACGGGCACCGCAGCTCTGCTTCCTGCCTATTTAACCATCTATCACGGCCTCCTTTCTCTTTTCCCCTGAGTCTCCTGTTTTGTAGATTTGGTATCACATGGGGGGGGGGGCACCTGCTGTGCCCTGTTCCGTGCCATGAAAAGGATTCTTTTCTGTTTTGTTTTTCTTCTCTCTACCCGAAGGCTCTGAGCTGTGATGTCACTAGAATGTAGGGTTTACTCTGACCCCGGAACCTTTTCTGTGCTTTCCAAGTGTGCTCTTTCCACTCTGTAGCTGGGTAGTCTGGTTGGTTCAGGATTTTGGAGCTAGGTCATTTCACAATTCTTCGGTGAGACCTCAGGGATCCAGTGGATTCTCCACTCTATCACCACAGATATACCTTTAACCTGACTTCTTGTCAAGGTGTCATCTGGTTCACTCCCCCAGTCCCACTTGGGAAGGGATCCTGTGTTTGTCCAGCTGAATGCTGAATTGATTCTGGGTCTTTTTTTTTTTTTGCCTTCCTGTTTCTCCCATGTGCCAGGACTTCTGACTTCTCTTTCTTATTTGAGATCAGCTTTGGCCTCCTGCTCAGCCTTCCACCCGTGGCTCTGGGATTCTGAGAAGGCAGAAGTACTAACCTGGCTCTGCTACAGCGGAACTCGGTGGCAGCTAGGGAAGGTGAGTGGGGGATCAGTGTAGCCCACCACAGACCTGACACGTTTCTCAGAGCACTGGTAAGGGAGTAGGATCCCCTTTAAACACAACACAACACAACACAACACAACACAACACAACACAACACAACAATCTAAACCTAGCAGAAACATCCGAGTCCATGAGATGACTATAAAGCCCACATCAAGGTCTCTGCAAAGTGCATATACTGAACACACTGAGGGCAATCATTTGTTTAGCTGAACACTTCGAAAGTATCAAGGTCTTTTCTTAATTCTACACACTTTTGAAAAAATGTAATCACCTCAAAACCCCTATGAGGTGCTAATCATCATCCAATTTAACACCAAAGAAGCTCGACCCCCCCAGAGAAAGGAAACGCAGTGTTCAACCTGCACAGCTAGGAAATGAGGGAATCAGGAATCTCGCCTTGCAGTCTGACTCTGGAGAATGTTCTGGAATCTGAGGGATGATGTAACCCCCCCCCCCATGCCATAGGTACATGTCTCATGCAGGCAGATGGCATTTGCAGATGTGGTGGGAAGGGCTGAGGAGCAGGGGCAGTGTTCTCAGCGATGCTGTTGTGAAGGAAATCGTATTTGTCATGACTGGGTCAAGCGGTATCAGGCACCACTGTTACAGTTGCGCATTGACAGCAAGACGACAAGAAGTAAGTCGCCACGAGTGACAGAATCCGTGTGCACCTACTGAAAGGAGGTCATTCTGCACTTGGCTGGATGCAAGTGTGGATACAGAGAAAAAAACACACACAACACACACACACACACACACACACACATGCATGCACACGATAGACCTGATGCTAATTGGCAGAAATGCTCCTCATTGCCTTGCAAAACATGGCTCATTAATTAAAACATAAAGTTCGGAGTGACTTTAAAATTAAATGCCTAAGACATGAGAGCTTATGAGGCAGACACGAAGTGTGGTTATTTCTATTCTTGGATGACTTTGATACGTTAACGTATCGTTGGAAACTGGAAGGCAGTCAGAGGAGGCTCTGAGCTGTTAGTCCTTGTATATTCAGTGTGTTAAAACCCAGAGGATGATATACTTCAGAAATACACAATTTCCTGTTTGTTATGTACTTGAATCATTAAAACACACGGTGTCATCTAATCCAAGTGGTTAGTCCTTTTGGACTCCGTGATTAAGTTCAGCCTTTGTAGTCCACAAAGGAGTTACTGAGTTGCTGTGAGAGGACTCTCCTCCTTCCAAGTCACAGAGTAAGTTGGTGTTTAAGCTGGAAACAGGTTTGTGTCTCAGATCGGGGATTCTCTGCTGTGTGGAACCTCCTAGTCTTTGGGCAAACACACAGCTGGGGGTTGCTATGGTTGAGGGGGGCCCTCCTGGATGCTTTGGGGCATCTAAGCACCAGGAGATGCTCTGTACATATTGTACATGTTGAATGTGGAATGATGCCTTGGGTTCCTCTTTCCCTCTGCCAAGGAGTTATCTACTTTCCATCTGTCAGTCCTTCATTCACAATTGCTTCCTTTTATATTCTTAGTTGAGGAGAATTCTTCTTCAAAGAAAGCTTTTCTCCACTCACTTTTTTTTTTTTTTTTTTTGGTATGGGGCATGTTAGCTATAAAAATACTGTATCAAACTGCTTGTTTTTTTTAAACATTTTTTATTATCTCCGCTCATACAAGCTTAATAGGTATACCGGTTCCCTCTCTCCCTTCTCCTCCCCCTGACCCCTCTGCTCACCCTCCCATCACCTCTCCCTCCCCACCCCCCAGTGCCTCTCCTCCCCCAATCCCTGGAGAATCCTTTAATGTGCATGCCAAACTCTCCTCTGGGTCCTCCTCTCCAATGACGTACAAGGACCCAGCGGCATTTCCCTGAACCCTTTCCTTTGTTCCCCTTAAGCATAGGAACACTATTTTGGCTGTCAATCCCTTGCCTCCAAGGATCTTGGTGCTTTTAGCAAATGCTAGAATTTGTGGGGTCAATGTGTGTTGGACATTGTGCAGGGCATGCAAAGTCCAATTATGATTGCTTTGGCCCTAACTGTGTGGAGTATCTTGCATATCATTGCTCCTCCCATCCTTGTGCTCTTACACTCTTACCGCCCCCTCTTCCGCAAATGTCCCTGAGTCAGGATGGGGAGAGATTAGGCTGGCCTAGTTTATGGTGGTTGATATAGAGTCTCTGAAGTTCTGGATTGTGGGTGGTTGTGTTTCTTTTGCGGTCAAACTGCCTGTTAAGCATGTGTCCTTATACCCATAAGCTGGAGGAATACTCCATATTTAACCTAGGGCTTCCTTTGGCAATGGAAGGTGTTTATTACAGAAGAGCAACACTGGCCAAAGTACAGAAAAATAAATGTTCAGTCCGAAATAGGACCTTATTTCACGCCCTTACCATGGCAAGAACTGGAAGTGGGGCAGGAGTGGGTTAGACATTCTTCTGGACTTGACAGATGCCATGGTTTGAAAGGTGCGTTGTCTTCATGTGCTCATGTGTTTGAAGCTTGAGTTGTTTGGGAAGGGCATGGCACCTTTAAGAGATGGAGCTTTGGGGGAGGAAGGCAGTCACATGGGGTGGGCCTTGAGGATGATTAGCCCCTCTTTCCTTCCGGGAGAAGTCTGCTCTCACAGTTTGCAGCCAGCAGATGGCCATGACTTGTGGCCTCCAGCTTCTGTCAGCCAGCCGTGCCTTTCCCACCATACTGGACTGAATCTCCCCTTTGGAGCTGTCAGCTGAACAAATACATCTCCCATTTAAGTTGCCGGACTTTGAGTGTTGTTTCACAGCAACAGAGAAGAGTAAGTAACTGGTATAATATGGGTGCTGCACCTGTGAATTCATGGCAGCCCGTGTCTATTTCTACAAGACCTGCACAGGATTTGTCCTATAAACATTTCACCATGAAAGGGGAAAGATCTCAAAGAGGCTCCACGCCTCCCTGGGAGACAATGAGGGATCATGCTGACTGGGGGTGAGGGGAAGTGCTTTCTTAGGTGATGTACCCTCTAATTATGACTCGGCGGAAGTAGAGATAGAGGTAAAGACTATTGCAGCCTGCCCGCATGTTGCTGACCATCAAACAGCTTAGGGAAACAATGGTTTATTCTCTCTTACGATTCTGGTTACAGTTCTCAGTCCAGCTTGACAGGCGAGCACGTACCAACACCAGGGCTGAGAGAACTGGCCACACCATCTCTACATAACAGCTGAGGAAAGGGAGCTCCTTACTTGCCAGACCATCATGTCTGGCCAAGTGAACAGAAGGATGCCAACTCTCTAAACCAGCTCTTGCTATTTATTCCAGGGCTCATCCCACCACCATAGACTGGGTCTTCCCCATCAGCTAGACAATCATAGATCAGTGGGCACACCATTGAAGAGAGAATTTCCTTTGCTTCCCTGTAAACATTGTTCCCTTGATTCTCTAGGGGCGTGTCAGAGCGTTTGGATTTCCTCTTCTTGGTGAGATGTTGATGGGAAAGTTCCCCTGCGGTTCTTTGTCATGTCCAGGAGACAGGGTCTGGCCCACCGTGGCCCCACTACAAGGTCTCACAGTCTACTACACTCTCTTGCGTGATGTTCCTTGAGCTTTGGGTGGTGTGGATGTGACTTAGGTGTGAACATTCAGTTCGAGATAGCAAGTAGTGCTCCCAGCAAGATCAAAAACAATTGGTTCGAATCCTTAAATCCGCTTTTCTCTAGACTTGAAGGAAGGTATTTTTTTTTTATTTCCACTCATACAAACTTAACAGGTACACCGGTCCCCTGCCTCCCTCCAACCTCCCACCACGCTGTGCCCCCCTCTCCTCCCTCTCCCTCCCCATCCCCCAGTGCCTCCCCCTCCCATCCCTGGAGCATCCTTTAACGTGCATGCCAAACTCTCCTCTGAGTCCTCCTCTCCGATGAGGTGCAAGGACCCAGTGGCATTGAAGGAAGGTATTTTTTAAGAGACGAGATGAAACAAAAGAGAGAACTTGGCTGGTAAAAACTTGCTGGATAAGCAAGAGACCCGACTCCATGTTCTGACTGGAGTGTGCAGTATGCAGAGTAGGAGCACTGGATTGCAGGCAAGAGGAGGAGGCCAGCTCAGCTGGGACTTTAGAAGTTAAGGAATCTGCCCTTTCTTCTATAGTCCATGGATCAATTTTCGAGATTGTGATTAGCATCAAGACAATTGTGTTTCAGAAAGTGATTTTCAAATGTTGATGATCAGTCCTGATAGGTAGACAGACACCTTGCAGAGGTGAGACCCTAAGGGATTAACTGTTGTGGAATACTGTCATGTCAGCTTTCATTCTGAGGCCTTGGGCTGGATTCGCCTCACCACTGCCAGACCTTGTCTTTAGGCAAATTGCTTGTCCTTTCTTGGTCTAGTTGGAGACAAAGAACAGCAAACAGTGTTCCTTTTGGGGGTTATTTCTTGAGTCACCTGAACTCAGATGCATCTTTAACGTCTGGAAGCTTTGTGATCTCTTTTGTGTCAGATTTTCTAGGTGACGGGGAGGAAGCCAGTCCTTTCCTGGTCCCTACTGGTTATTGTCCCTGGGAATTCTCTTATTTGTATTCCTGTCAGTGACACATTTAATGCACCAAAGCTTGCGTTTAAAGTAATAACCAGCCCGAGGTTTATGAAATAAAAGATTGATATAGGCTTCATGAAATTCAGGCAAAAGCAATATCTTTTCTGTATCCTGCTATGCCTTTTACCAACCTTTACACTTGGTAGCCTCTAAAAAAACATGAAATAACAATAATAATAATGATAATAATAAGAAGGGAGCTATCTTCCAAGAACCATAGTTTTGAATAATGTTGTCTTTAATTCTTTTATTGATTTAATGACAACAAATGACTATTTCCTGGTTCAGTTTCCAAGAATAGATTCACTTTTAAAGCAAAGACTCATAGTGTGTAGTTTAGAGAATGACTAGGCTTATTTATATACATTGGGAACCCGGGTAGCCAAAATTACTCTATAGTAGTTATCTTATTCTTTCATACATATATTTTCCATTTATGGATTTATCTTTGTGTGTGCACTTGCATGTGTGTGTGCACTTACATATGAGTGTGCACTTGCACATGGGCAGCTCTGAGTTTCCCTTGTGGGACTCAGGTCTCTCCTTCATCACGTGGGCTCCAGGATTAAACTCAGGTCATTTGGCTTGGTGGCACGTTCCTTTACCTGCCGAGCCATCTGGCTGCTTCTATCGTATTCTTTGTAAGTAAGATAAAAATCAGGAGGTGGGAGAAAGGTTTACTTTTCTCATGACATAACATATTCCTCTTTGTCTCATCAGAAAGGAGGACCCAGAGTGAAATTTGACATGCACACTAAAGGATGCTCAGGAGTGGGGGGAGAAGGGACACTGGGAGAAAGGGAGGGAGGGGGGAAAGGAAGGAGAAAAGGGGGGAGGAGCAAGGGGATCCAGGGAGGGGTGGAGGGAGGGAGGGAAATGGGTTACCTATCAAGTTTGTATGAGTGGAAAAAATAAAAAAAAATTCCTCTTTGTACATACGCTATCTCTTCCCCTTTCGTTGACACAACTACTTTCACATGGAAGACACAAGCACCTGTATCAAGTTTAGGGCTTGTCATAGTTAAGCACAGGTGTCAACTTGACTATTGAGGGTTTGAGCTCTGGGCACAGTTGTAGAGGGTTGACGATTGAGTTAAGCCCAGAGCAAACCTGAAGAAGATTGTCTAGCTGATGGGGAAGACCCAGCCTATGGTGAGTGGGATTAGGCCCTGGATAAATCACTTAGAGCTGATTGAGAGAGTCGACATCCTTGTGTTCACTTGTCCAGACATGCTGGTCTGGCAAGTAAGGATCGTCCATCTCTCAGCCATTACGTGGCGATGGTGTGGCCAGTTCCCTCGGCCCTGGTGTTGATGCATGCTCTCTCTTCAAGCTGGACTGAGAACTGTAGCCAGACTGTCATAAGAAAGTAAACTCCTTGTTCTCTTAAGCTGTGTGATGGTCATTTATCAGCAACCATGCAATGCAGGCTGACTGCAACAGGACTTTGTTGCCGTATCCCCCGCTGTGTCAGCTGGGGGGGGGGGAAGAGGGGAAATGGCGGGGCCCCGAGGCTTGAGGCGAATGGGTGAGCCAGTGACAGGGTCACTACCAGACCCTGGGAATCAGGTGAGAAGCAGCAGTGGATGAGAAGCCGCATATTCAGAGTCATTAAGGGAGTTTAGGCTTATATAGGGTCAGGGTCCAATCAGGTATTGCCATCCCTCCTGGGGGGGGGCAGCCACCAGTCATTTAACTGTTTACCAGGTATCCATTGCAGGTGCAAGTTAGACGGCCACTTCCCATTTTCTCCGCCTGCATGGTCCTCTATAGAGACATGTCCGGGGCATGTCTGTACGTCCAGGCTTGTCCTGAATTCGAGAGCCTGGCTAGGGCCTCCCTGAGTCGGTAGTGCTACATTTCACCCTTTTATTTATTTATAATCTTTTTCAGTGGGGACCATGACAGCTGGGGTGACCCCGGGCCTCTTCAGCTGTGTGGAATATAGGTGACTATGCCTGCTTTAGGTTGGTCACCACCCTCGTGTGGAGCCTTACCCATCATTGACTACCAGTCGTGAGATCATGGCAGCGAAGGAATCATGGTCCCAAAAGGGAATTCAAGGTGGCAGAGAAAAGCAGGTTTTCATCATTGCAGGGGCATGCTGAGAGGCTGTGGGCGGGGCAGGCGGACAAACGATCCAGAAGAGCTGGTGAGACACAAATCAAAACCTAACAATTATAAATTAGTAAGGCATAACTTCAATGGAGAATAGCCAGGCTTCCAAAGGGCCTTTGGTGGCCTTAGGAATGTTTGGAGCCTGAATGGATGCTCTGAGAACCTGCAAAGCAAGCTTTTGTTGTAAATGCTGAGGACCTGAATGGATGCCCTGAGGACCTGGAAAGCAAGCTTGTGTTATAAGCACTAAGACCTTACTGCTTTTCATTTGCATCTAAATAGGACAATTAGCACTAAAAGGGCAACTCCAAAAGTTAACCAAATTACCAAATTTACAGGTGAAAAGAAAGCAGGTATCCTGTCCCATAATTGTCTGCCAAAGGACGCAGCAGTAATAATTTGAACTTTAATCCTATTAATTTTTGATATGTCAAAGGATAGTTTGAAACATTCCAGGTGCCGTTAATATTGGCAGGCAGGAGGCATATGGGTATCCTGGACTTCCCTCTTAGGGGCCAGGAAGAGCAGTGCTTAGGACACATTTAAAGCATTTTTTTTCTGTCTTTCCCTGTGGGGGAAGGGAATTTCAGGTTTGTCAGCTTGGGTGTGTCTGCTTAATATTTTATCTATCCCCTTAGGCAAATGGATCCTCAGAGAAGCTCCTTAAGTAACTTAGGCCAAAATCTTGCAAGGAAAAAGGAAACATGAACCTGAGTTCACCTAAATGCTCTTAGAATTTCCTGAAAACAGACTATGCTGGGTCTGGATTTCATTAATCCTGTTTTGTTTCAAGGTGGAGACTTGAAATTCCTGTTCCACCTTAGTAGAAGTACACATGGGAGCATGGAATTAGAAAGCAGATTTGTTCCCAAGAAAGAGAGCTCATACCTACCAGGAGAAGGAAGAAATTCCAATGAACTTTTTAGAAGATAATTATATTTGCTAGATTTGATAGGATAAAAGTCTATAAAAGAAGTCAGAGGAATGAGCAGGTTTGATCAAGCAATATCATAGTGACTTTGTTATTTTGGGAACACATGGAAAAACCTTTAAGAACACAATGGCATTTTCATTTGTAGTCCCATTAAAGTTCAAAACCAAGCAAGAAAATTTTTCATGAAAGAAAACTTACAATCTATCAGAAAAACAATCGTGATCGATATAAAATATAACTAGTTAAGGCCTTAGATGTTATTAAAATTGCTTGTTCTCATTTTTAAGTATGCATACATGTATTTAAAAATGGCATGCCAGAATTTTTATATTAGTGCACAACAGAAATAAAAAATTGAACTGGCCACACACAACATATAAATGGGAGGGGACAGTGGGAGAAAGGGAGGGGAGGAAGGAAGGGGAAAAGGGAGGAGAGAGCAAGGGGATCCAGGGAAGGGTGGAGGAAAGAAGAGGAATGGGATACCTATCAAGTTTGTATGAGTGGAAAAAATAAATAAATATTAAAAAAGAAAAAAACATAGAATGTATAACCATACAAGGACATGAACAACATTTTACTAGCAACTGTACAATTTACCAGCAACTGTCTTAAAATTACCCTTGAAAGCTTTATCAAAGGTGGATTAACATTTAAGAAAACCTTATTTAAAACAAGACCTCATATTAGTTAAGTTTGGTAGCTTAGCTTAATTATGAAAAACATCTAGCAAGGAAAACATTCTTTTTTTTATTAAAAATTTAGTTCATTTGCCTTGTTGAATTTAAGCTGACCCTTTAGTCATTTGCTTTATATTTTGTCTTTCCTTCCTTCCTTCCTTCCTTCCTTCCTTCCTTCCTTCCTCCCTCCCTCCCTCCCTCCCTTCCTTCCCTCCCTCCCTCCCTCCCTCCCTCCCTCCCTCCCTCCCTCCCTCCCTCCCTCCCTCCTTCCTTCCTTCCTTCCTTCCTTCCTTCCTTCCTTCCTTCCTTCCCTCCTTCCTTCCCTCCTTCTTAATTCCCTTTCTTTCTCCTTCCCTTCCAACCTACCCTTCTTCCTGCCATCCTTCCACTCTTCACAGTTAGATGAGGTATTTTTTCTCTCTGGCCTTAGCTGTTTTAAAGCCTTAATGCTAACCCCATGTTCCCTTTCATTTGCACAGTATCTGTTCTGATTTACTGGCTGCTCTCTCATTTGTGGGTCGCAGTTCCATTCTTTTTTATACAACTAAAAACTGTCTTGATTGTTTTCTGGAAGCTTTAGTATTAGCCAGGTGGACTTCGTTATCTTCTTTGGTAGACCTCAACAGACCATGTTGACATCGACTGGGCTTGCTCACTTATGCTGCGTGAGGAGAGACAGACCCCAAGTCATATCACCTCCCCAAGTCACCTAGGGAAAACCACAGCTATGCCTCAAAGCAAACCAAGATACTGAAGTTCCCCATGCATTCTGAGCCGGCAAGGGGTGTTTGGCCTTGGAATTTAAAAGTCCCACCTTGGGCGGACAAGGTTTGGCTGAAAACTTCTCTTTCCAGCATACTCATGCCTGAGCCTCAAACCTTCCTTGGGAGAAAGACTCTGAGCATGTTGGTCACTCCGCTGATGTTGTCCACAACTGTGCTTGCATTTTTAAATGTATTTTTAGCATAGGAAATTCTGCTTTATTAGCGTCATACACCTTGTGGCTGGGGCACAAGCCTGGATATAATAAGCCCATTCCCAGTGTTTGCTGCACTCGCTTCCATCCCAAGAGAATCCAATGGCTCTCCCACATCATCTCCAGCTGACGTCCAGCAGGGTTTGCTATATAATTCCTGCAGGGATTCTCTTTGAAGCCCAATCCTTGTGGCCAGGCTGGGCTTCTTTAGAACTCTTGAGCTAGTGCCGTGTGGCTTCTCTGACCCCTCACAGCCATGCCGAAGCCTACATATGTGCGTATGCAAACATACCGCCTTAGGTCTCCTTGCTGTGACCAGCACATGACAAAAGCAAACTAGGGGAAGAAAAGGTTTCATTGGTTCACAATTTCAGTTTCCAGTCCATCATGATAGGAGAGGTGAACCAGCAGGAGAGGAGAGAATTGGCCATGGTCACATCAAAGACAAATTCAGAGGGAAAGAACCAGTGCTCAGCCCACTTTCTTATGCACCATGTAAACAGAGCCACCAGCAATGGCAGGGCCTCTCACCTCAGTCAAAGCAACGAAAACAATCTACTACAGGCTTGTTTAGAGGTCTGCTGTAAGTAGATAATCATAGAATAATATGAATGATCCAGAAGCCCACTTCCTGGGTCTTAGGTTGACATTTGAGATTAACCATCACACACACACACACACACACACACACACACACACACACACACACTCACATAAAATGTCTCCCTGAGAGAGGGGCAGAGATAAAGCAGGGCACGGACATCTGTGAGGAATACAGCACATTGCTTCATTCATTCTGACCCTGTTGAACTTACTTGAGCCCTGATACTTCAGGGAAACTATGGTGATTATGAAATACACCTCTCTCCCAAACATTTTACAAAGAACCTCCCTACCCCCAGGATAGAACTCACTGTCTTCTCCTTCTCGTGAGTCCCATTAGATTTATGGTTGACGGAGGCCTTTATTTACCTGTGACAAGGAGACCTTTCCCTTCTCCTGAATTTTCTGACTAGGCTGAAGGAAGCCTTGTCAGGTTCCTGTTCTTTGTCTCCTGATTGGTTAGCTGAGATTAGATCTTTTTGTTCCTCTGAAAAAGCCAGCCACAGAGTCAAGCACCTCAGGGTTGATTACTAACCAAGACTTGCCTTGCTTATGAAATAACCCCAACCAAAAATCATCTCATCTACAACTTATTTATCCCTTTCCTTGCCCATAAAAGTTTAAGCAAAACCACCTTGTGGAGGCTGTCTGGTCTTCAGATGTGGGATGACGCTGTTTTTATTGCAGCATTCTGAGTAAAATCAATATTATTACTTGTCTGGTTTTTGTTTTTGATGAAGCTCCCCAGGTTTTATTGAACCATGAACACAGGTGGGAAGTAGAGATAAGCGCGGTGTTCACTTGTCTAGGAGCCGATCACACAGAGAAGCAAAGATACGCAAACCTCCAAGTAGCACTGGTACCTGCAGGCTGTAAAATGCACAGATGTAGATGGAGAATGCCACCACAGCTATAGTGGTGGAGAGAGGCAGTCCACCTGGGGAATGTGGGATTTAAACTGCTGAGAGAAGAACCACCAGCCCTTTCAATGAGTAGTGGTCTAATTGGTGGTATAAGCCGATTAACTGGGAGTGTGAAATAATAGCTTCTTGCTGTCAACTGTCCGAAAGACATCTTCAATAAACACATGACAGAGTAAGCCCTGTTTCCTTGACGTGCGAATGTGTTGCCATCCACAGACTTGTGGCCTCTCCTTCCAATGAGATCTCCCTTTTCTTTTAGGAAAAGAAAATCAGTTACAAGAATCGGGAAGTACCAGCATAGCTAGAATGCGATGAACTGACATAGGAGAAGAGGATGTAGTATGCAGCCAACCTCAGGCAACTGATAAAAGGTATGAGGAGCAGAACTGATGTCAGCATGGGCGCCATTTGCAAAGGACCCGTCTGGTCCTGCCTGGGAAGAGTGGAATCACGTGGAATTATCACTTCTCCATCCATTGTGACCTGAGGCTCAGCTTGCCGCCAGTGGCTGGCTTCTTCCCTTCCAAAACCGAGGCTGCAGAAAAGGGGAGATAAATCGCCAAACAAAACCAGATTGTGGAGGGCAGTCTGTCATAACTTCCAGGGGCTCATAAAGAGTATAAACTTTACTATAAATCATCAACATGCATAAACCTAAATGCATATTACAGTAGCCAAAGCCTCATTTCAATTGGTGCATTTTTGTTTCAATAGCACTTGATTAGTCTTGGGAGGTTATGATGATGATCGTAACTATCACAATTTGCTATTGTGTAGAAATGGCTTGTCCAAGAGATGCTGTGCGAAGTCAAGAATGACAGATGTGATTTGCTGTGAACGTCCATTTGGAAAGCAGTTGGTCCCAGTAGCATTTCATTGGAGAGCTCGGTGTGATGGAAGCCTTTATCCTTTACCTCCTGCATCACTGTAGAACCACGGACGGGTCACTCCACTGGGACATTCCACCGACACATTCATCCGTAACTGATGCTGTCAGATTTTGCATATGTGTCCTTCCCCTTTTTTCTTTAAAGGTCCCTGTCTAAATTATCTTCCTTCAGATTTATAGTAGAGCTCTGCTTTGCTGGATTTCCCTTTCCCTGCTCCAGTGTCTCCAAGTAAAGCAGATGGTAAATTTTTTTTCAATAAGTCCAGGACATCCATAAATGCAGATTAATGCTCTTTATATTATTAGGATGATCAGCAGGGTTCATCTGTCATATGATACTGATATTGGCTGATAGCGGGGTTTGGAGGGTTTCAGGTTCTGGTGCCCCCAAGTAAGAAATTGAGTAGAGATACACAGTTGTAGCAGAAGCCGGCAGAGTTTAAGAGAGGGGCACATTTCCAAGGCAGAGAAGTGAGCTGGAGTAATGTGAGAAAGTTCAGTAGCTCAGTGACCTTGCTATGCAAGAGTTGGAGATTCTATGTTATGTGACAGAGGCCATTTGGGCCATTCATATAGCACATGCTGTATCTGTCACAGGCAGTTCTACCTCATACAACTTCATGCCTTGTATGTCTCATCAGCATCTTAAATGTCCACCCAGGTGCGTGTGTGTCTTAGTATGATACCGGAGCATATGCTATTTTTGTGCACTTGGATGCACCTGTATGCCCACACAAGTAGCACCAGTCAGTTAAAGTCAGTCTCAATCAACTCAGTGCTAATTTTTAAGGTTTTTCACAAGGCTATGAGACAACACTCTCTATCCCCCATCTCCTGCCTCAGTATTATGATTATTTGTTTAATTGCTATTCTATAGGTCCCACTCTGGAACTCAGAGCCCTTCCCTCTGTGAAAGGTCTGGGGACCTTGCTATGTGCTGTTTCTCCTTCTCCAGGGCACAGGGAGGCACAAGTCTTAGGAAGACCGGGAAAAGGGTGTTGGCTCATGGGGTGGAGGGTGAGGAGTGGGGGCTGAGAACGCTTCTGAGTAAAGACACTCTGCTGAGCCTCCGCCACTGCTGGTCACTCACGGTGGCCCAGGCAGGCCTGGATGGACTTCACTTCCTTTCTGGTCCTCTCATGGATGCAGTTGGCAAGCACATTCTGAACAAGCCGCCAAGAACCAAAGACTCAGGACACACGAAGATGCCAAAACCTCAGCATCAGGACCTGTTCTCTGAAGTTGGTCCCACGATCACCACTGGCAGACAAATATTTATGCAAACCACTCTTTAAAATTTCTCAAAGTTTTTTTTATTACTACCGTTGCTTTTATTGTTTTTCTTAATTTTTTTATTCCTTAGTATATGATACATGAACATAGCAATTTTAAGATAAACACCTTAATCCCCAATCTCATGCCCCCTCTGTTCCCCAGTATAACCCCTCTTCTTCCCTCCCAGTCTCCCTCCTGTTTTCATGTATTTTCACACGTGTGGCCCCCTGAGTTTCATCAAGGTTGCCTTTGAAGGCATGTCCCTGAATACTTGCTGGAACGTGAATCTTCTATCAGTGGGGTTACCACTGAAGTAAGCATCTCCCCATCCCATCAGCTTTCACCCTCATCAGTCTCTCAGGGAAGTGCGGGGGCCTCTTGAGATCGTTCCTTTTCCATGGTGAGATGCTGGTAGGACAAACCCTGTGTATGTCTTATGGAAATACACAAAGCTGTAGTGAATTCATGGGTGCCACAGCCCTGCCATGTCCAGAACGTAATGTCCGGCTGCACCCCTGTGCCCCAAGCTCTTACAGTCTTACTGCTCCCCCTTCCGTAGTGTTTCCTGAGCCTTGGGGTAGTAGGGTCAAATCACTAGTTTTCCGAACTTCAGATTAGTCACCGTTATGTGAGCAAAAGGCAAGATCAGATGGGCAGTTACTTTCTGGTCAGCTTGACCACTGAGAAATCAATCTTTATGCAAATCTGTGAGGAATTATTTAAAGCGGACCTCTGAGCACACCAACAGAGGATTGTCTCAATTGCATGACTGATGTGGGAAGAACGGGCCCAGGGTGGGTGGGACCCTTCCCAGGGCAGGTGGGTAAGATGGAGAGAGAAGTGATTGACAAGCTGGCAGACTAGACTGGCGAGCTGGAAGGAATCTCTGATCTTTGCCCCCTCTCAGCTCTTCCTGTAGATGTGGCGTGGCCAGTTTCTTTGGCCTCTGCTGATAACTCTCCTGTGACAATGTGTCCTGAAATTGTAAGATGCAATAAAAATCACTTTATTTTCCTACTTGGTTTAGATCATGTATTTGTAACAGCCATGGAAATAAAAGGCTAAGGCAGGCGGTCGCTTTCTCTGGCTAAGAAGAAAGGGCAGAGCAAAGTCAGCTCTGACTGTGGCTTGGTGTGGGTGGCGTGGGCAGGAACAACCGTCTGCTTTGTTGCTTGAGCTCCTTTGGGGTGAAGGAAGGCCTGGAGGAAAGACATATGCTTGCTTCTCCGCTACACCAAACACTACACCACCAAAGAGGGAGGGGATGGTCGGCTTCCTTAGCTGAGAATGTCCACCAACATGTAGAAAATACAAGTGAAGGAAGGAATGGGGGAGTGAAGAAATGGCTTCTCTTCAAAGCAGAGAGAAGGGCAGTTGGCTCGTTCTTGGAGTGTTGCAGGATGGTGGACAGCACGGGAGGAATGCGACCTGATTTCCAATGGAGGCTCAGGGTCCCGTTAGCCCAGTGGCTGCTTCCTCCCTAACAGCTGTCTGACGCGCTCTTCCTGTGCAGCGACGCAGGCTGGAGCAAGCCCGGTTGGACAGTTCACCTCGCCAGGAATCCTTGGAGCAGCCCTTGCCCTGCAGAAGGTCTGACAAAGTGTCCTGCAGGAGGATAAGGCAGGTCTGAGTCCTGCCGTTGTCCACTGCCTGAAGAGGAGTCCTTTTTCCTTCCCAAAGGGTCCCAATCATCCCTGTGGGAGGTAGTTTCTGCCACACTCCCTGACAATTCCTCTGCAAACCTGGTGGCAGACAGGAGAGACGGGCTGTGGGTTTGGCTTGAAACAGAAGGAAAGCCTATACTTTCTCTAGCTTCACTTGCTTTTAGTTGCTTGCAATTCACACAGCTGAGCAATATACAGTTCTTCTTGCAGTCTTGCTACAGTAACGAGTGGGTCATGATGGTAATGATTGCCTGGGCTCCTTTTGAGATACTCGCAGGCCCCCTTTGTTAAAATCACTGACTCTTGGATGGGCACAGGTGTCTCAGGGATTATGACTGGATTCCAGGAGGCTCCAAATACCTCCCTCTGGCCATCTAAGGTTTCTCTTTTTCTGGACATGTATTATCTGAGGAGCAATGAAGACTGGTTATTCACGCTCAGACCACCAATCACTTCACTCTGGCCATGCCTTAATTCACCTGCATCTTCATCCTCAGATTTGATCTTAGGAGGCTGTGAAAGTCAGGTTCCCTGCCTCCCCATAGGTAAATCCTCTTTTGCAAAACTTGCTGTGTGAGTGTTTGCCAGGCTGTGTGTGGCAGGCGAAACGGGCCTGGTTCAGTGACAGGAGCACAACTAAAAGTGACCGGGCACATCTTCATACTTTCTTTTTCTGATAATGCTACTTTGCAAAGATTAGGAAAATTGCTAATTTCAGTGAACAGTATGCTTGTGTTTATTTGATTTTTGATGTTTAATATTTTTGTAGGTATATGTGAATGTATTTTCATATGGGTACAGGCATGCGCACGTGTGTGTGTGTGTGTGTGTGTGTGTAGAGGCCAGAAGACAATCTCAACTGTCATTCCTCAAAAGCTATCCATGTTGTTCTTTGAGACAGGGTATCTCATGTTTTGGAATTCGCCAAGTAGTCTAGGTTTGCTGTCCAGCAAGACCTAGGAATTTGCCTTTCTTTGTGTCCTAAGCATGGGGGTTATGCATGTATGCCATCATGGTTAGTTTGTTTTTTGGGGGGAATTCAACAGAGGTCCTTGTGCTTGCAAAAGTACTTCATCAACTAAACTATCACTCTAGCTCTTTGTGTTTGTTTTATATAAAATAATGTTTATTAACCATGTCTACCTTTGATTCTAGTCCCAAGTGACATGACTACCTCATTTCTTCAATGTTGGGAATCTCAGTGCTAGATGTCCCCGATGTCTCCTCTGACTCATGTTTTTTTTAAACAAAGTTGAAGGGCTGGCTCCTCCCTCCCACACAACAGACCCAGGTTTTCTTTCCATATCCCATAATATTTTGTTCTGGTGTCTTTTTTTTTTTTTTAGCACAACAATCTTCTGTGGGATTCTTTAGTAACTCTTTGAATTTAATAAGGTATCCTTCCTTATGACTTATTTCTTCTTGGCCAAGTTGCTTCTCAGTTACATTCAGCTGTAAAGCATCCAGGAAAAAAAATTCTTTCCAGGAATGCTTCTTCCCTAAAAGCATGTTATAACCCTGTAAGTAGATGTCAGCTAAGCTATTTACCTCTTGACAACAAGTTGGTGGAAAAAACTGCAGAGAGAATATTTATTCACTATTTCCTTTTCGATCTCAGTAATTGGTTTTTATAATTGTTAGACCTGTGTTGGCACTTGTGAACAACTACCTGCCATTTTAGAAGGAAGCCCGGCTTCTAGAAGAATAATGGATGTTGACAAGTGCTGGGATTATGTGGCAACCGTAATGCATAATGCCTGTGGTGTTTGCAGTGAGTGATTTGCCGGCTTTCCCTGTACAACTCTGACAAACTCATTGAAGGTCTGTCTCATTGCAAGATGCCAAGAAGCACGTCTCCCCGGTGGCCGTCTTCGGGAGGAAACATCAGTCACGTTGGCAAAGAAATGAGTCTTTTAGGTCGGAATGCATCTTCATTGCATGGGACAGGAAGGCAGGACTCGTCACCCTCCCAACCTTAACCACAAGGACATAGGACTCATCTGAGGGATCATTTCTAGAGCTTCTCTCGGGTCTTGCTTGTGACAGTTGCCTGCAGCTAAGAGCAAAGCAGAGACAGAACACAGCATATCGTCTTTCAGGAGCACAAACACCATGTGAGAACTGAGAATTAATCCGAAGGGGGAGGAGGCGGAACATGATGGTACACATCTGCTATCCCAGCACTTGGAAGGCCAAGGGAGGGGAGTTGTTACAAAGTTCTAGGCCAGTCTAGACTCTGTGGTGTGATTCTGTCTCAAAAAAAAAACCAAAAAACAAAACAAAAAAAAAAACAAAAACAAAATAAAACACCCAAAGAAGTGAAAATTTGAAGGTGAAAATCTTATCATTACCTCTATATATCAGCTGACCACCAACTGATTTTTTTTGAGTAGACTTGATTGACATTTACTTTTAATGGATGCATTCATTTACGTATATAGTTTGTAAAACAGACATATACATTCATGTAATTGTTAGCATAAGAAAGATGTGCACTTTTAGCGTCCTTCCAAGGCTTCAAGCTCCTTTACATGCCTCCTTCACATTCCTAGCTCTGACAGCCACTGTTTTTTGTCATTACAGGTTGGTTTTATGATTCAGGAATTTTAAATAAATGAATAATATTGTGTGTTATTTACTTTTTCATGCCCTGGCGAATATCTGACAAAAGGAACATAAGAACTGAAGGATTTGTTTTGGCTCACAGTTCGTGGGTGTGGTCTATCATGGCAAGAAAGGAATGAGATAGCTGGGTACATTACAGCCACAGACAGGAAGCAGAGGTGAATGTTGATGCTCACCTTCCTTTCTCATTTTTATTCAGGATGTGCCTTCAATCCATGGGATGGTACTACCACAATTAGGGTAGGTCTTTCCTCTTCAGATAAATAGTTCTGGCAAAATCCTCATGGATAAATCCAGAGGTGTGCTACTATGATAATTTCCAAATTCTGTCAAGCTGACCAGATTAACCATCATAAATTCCCTCCTTGTCAAGCTGACACTAAAACATATCACTTTGGATGTCTAACATTCTGCCTGGTTCCTCATATCTCATAATGCAAAATGCATTTGGCCCATTTCTAAAACTCTCCAAAGTCTTAGCAGTTCCAACACAGTTCCAAAGTCCGAAGCATCTTCTGATACTCAGGGTAGTCACTTAATTGTGGAGCTCCCACAAGATAGAAAAAAGTTATGTGTCATTCATATTTCAAAAGGGAGGAATAAACACATCACAAGGAGAGATTGGGACAAAGCAGGCCAATATTCATCAGGGCAAACACCAGATCCTACAGCTTCATGGTCAGCATCTGGGAATCTTGGTGGAATCATCTAGACTCCAGTGGTTTTGAGCAGCCCTGTCCTTAAGCTCTGCTGCCTACAGCACACTTAGCTTTCTTTTGGGCTCCCTCTATCTACTCCATGGCTTCAGCTTTCCTGGGAGGAAGCCTCACAGCTCCACTCTGGTGGGATCCGCATTCTAACTTCAGCATCATCCTACCGGGTTCATGAAATGGCTTCCCAGAGCTTTCCTTCAGGCAATCCAACCCTGCCAACACATCGGCTGGGTTCACAGCTCTCTGGAACCTTCCTGCAAGCCTCCATGACCTCCCCATTTTTACATTTTTTTTCCACTGACTACAAAACCAGTACCGCATAGGTGATGCTGTTAACTTTTACTGAGAAGTCAAGATGTAGCCTGGTCCCTTTGGGCCACAGATGCCTTTGTGTGCCTTTGAGGCAGACCCTGGGGAGATACTGTAAATGGCTGCTTCTGAGCAGGGAACCTCTGCAGCAGCATTCTCTGCTTTAGCTCTCTTCTTTCTCTCTTGTATTCTTAATTTCATTTACTCTCAGGGAAATCTGCTTCATTCTAGTTCATTCTTAAGACTGAAGTTTAAATGATGGGGTTTCAATGTTTTTATTATTTTTAAGTAAATGTTAGAATTTAAAGTTATAGTGTTTTCTATAGACACGTCTCTAATGCTTTTGGGGTGTATGAGATTAAACCTAGGGCCTTACACATGCTAAGGAAGCATTTTTTTTTCAACCGAACTACTTCCCCAATCCAATATTGTACGTGCTTTGATAAGCTCTGTCATTATTTTCAATCAGTTTAATATACATTCTAATTTCATTGATGATTTCATTTTTGACACATAGGTTATTTTCAATGTACCACTTAATTATTGGATATTTGGATGTTAGCTGTTGTTCTAATACTATTTAGAATTTCAAATTATCTATAACTTGTAATTTAATTCTGTTGTGGTCACAGAATATACTTGCTTTGATTTCAGACTTTCAAAATAAGTTGATACCTATTTTATGGCTTAGCAGCTGCCCTACTGTGAATGTTATGTGTAAAATTGAATTAATGTGCATTTTGTAGTCTCAGAAGAAATATTATAGCAATATCTATTAGGTCAAATTGTCTGTAGAATAAGATAGATAGGATTAACTGTAGCTAATCTATTTTGGTTGGAAGCAAAATCTCCTTCATTTACATCTGACAGCACATGCTATAATTAAACCAGATTTAAACAGGTCCCAATGCCAACTTGTATCAAGTAGAACACTGATCTATATTTAGAGATTGTTACTGATTCAATGCTTTCAATTGGCTTCTTGCTAAAAAAGACTAGCTTCTGCGTATCAAACACATTTTCTTTTGGCCACTAAAAGCAAGTAAAACAAAAGGTTTGAATTATTTAGCCATTGCTCTAATACCATGTGGAAGTGTTACATTCAAAATGATCAGAGGACGTGATAGATCTATTACATTCCTGTACTCATCACAGTTATGTGCATTTCCATGAGACCTGCACAAGATTTGGCCTGTCACCATTTTACTGTTGAAGGAGAAATACCTCGAGAGTTTTCCTGAAAGATTATAGAGGGTCAGTGATGGATAGGATGGGAAGGGAAGATGCTTTTCTTGGTGGTCTACCCACTGATACAGGATTGATATTTCAGGAAGTGCTCAGACACACCCCATCAAAAACAACCCAGATAAAACTCAATGGACCACACATGCAAAAAGACATGAAAGTAGGAGAGAGACAGGTAAGAAAGAAGAGGGTTATAATGGGAAAAAGAGAGCAAATGGGATTGGGAGCTAAGGTGTGAAAATATCATAATTTCACTGTATTCACATGTAAAACTCTAAAAGAATAAAAAATTAAATGAAAAATGACCAGAGAGAAGTGTACAGTTTCTGAGAGTGTTAGTTTTGTTGATAGAAAATTTAAGTTTTTAACTAGCTATGGCTAAAATTCATAGCTGGTTCTTCAGCGTCATCCAGATAGAACCAACCAATAGGCAAAGGGTGACTGTCAGGGCTGATGATTTCAGGCTGTCAAGTGCCAAGGGCAGGGGGGCTGGAGAGACAGGTCCAGAGACATAGGTCTTTGCATCCTGTGAACTCAAGGCATATGACTTCATGCTCTGGAGGCCAGAGACTTAGGATGCTCTGCAGAAGTTTGTTGCTCTGATCTACCAATGGCCCTGCATTCAGTGCCCAGTGGTCCACAGCTCACAGGAACAGCTAGAACTGGCAGCAGCGGGTAATGTCATGGCTGTTAAGCACCTTGGTGCTGGGGCTCTTGTGTCCTAACAGGCCAGTATGGCAGCTCTCAGATCTTAGGTCTTAGGTACTGGGTCTCAGGACCGGGAGCTCCCTGGAATTCTTTTTTTTTCAAAATGTAGTGTATTTAATTATGAAGTGTCATACACATCTTAGTTCTATTTCTAAAATGGAATTCTTATATCGGTTGAGGTTCTGCACTCTTGTTTTTGACTCTTCACAGATTTCTGACTGGTGTAATCTTGGTTTTCTGTCTCCTACTTCCAACCTGTTTATTTATTTATTTATCTATTTATTTATTTATTTATTGTGTGTATATATAACAGAGAGAGAGAGAGAGAGAGAGAGAGAGAGAGAGAGAGAGAGAGAGAGAGAGAGAGAGAGAGAAAGGGAAAGGCAGAGAGAGGGAGAGAGCACTGTATGTCCCTGTGGAGGACCAAGGGTGACTTTGGGAATCATCCTGGATTGCTTCTACCTCTCTCTTATTCCCCCCTCTCCAAGCTATGCCCACTAGGGCTAGAAGTGCAGGCCACCACCATTTCCACCTGGAGTTTTTATGTGAGACCTGGGATCTGAACTTAGGACCTTCTGCTTGTGAGGCAGGGTATTAGCCTCTGAGTCATCTCTCCAGCCCTTACCAAGCTTTTTTTTTTTTTTTATCTCAGTTATCTCAGAGTTTGGTCCTGATCACTCTCTGAAACTATCTTGGCCAGTTGCATTGATGATGCTACTACTGCCACTATTTCACTGCATTATGGCTACCATCCCTCATCTCTCCATACTTCATGCTTAGCCAATTCTACCAATGATAGAGATAAAGAGTAGGCAACAAAGAACTCTTGGGGAATCTTTCCTTCCTTCCTTCTTTCCTTTCTTTTCTTTCTTTCTTCCTCTTTCTTTCTTTCTTTCTTTCTTTCTTTCTTTCTTTCTTTCTTTCTTTCTTTCTTTCTTTCTTTCTTTCCTTCCTCCCTCCCTCCCTCCCTCCCTCCCTCCCTCCCTCCCTCCCTCCCTCCCTCCCTCCCTCCTTCCCTCCCTCCGTCCTTCCCTCCCTCCTTCCTTCCTTCCTTTCATTTTTTCCACTCATACGAACTTGATAGATTCCCCATTCCCCTCCCTCCCTCCACCCCTCCCTGGATCCCCTTGGTCCCTCCTCCTTTTTCCCCTTCCTTCCCCCACCCCCTTTCTCCCAGTGCGCCCCTCCTCATTCCTGAAGCATCCTTTAGTGTGCATGTCAAACTTTCCTCTGGGTCCTGCTCTCTGATAAGGTGTAAGGACTCAATAGCATTGCCTAGAGTTCTTTTTTGTGCTCCCCTTTAGTATAGGAACACAATTGTGGCTGTTAATCCCTTGCTTCTAAGGATCTGAGAGCCTGTGATCCATGCTAGATTTGGGGGGGCAATGACATGTTAGTCATTGCGCAGGTCATGCAAAGATCTATTATGATTACTTCGGCCCTAATATGTGTAGAGTGTCTTGCATATCGTTGCTCCTTTGGGAGGAACCTTTTCTTAAGGCCTCCTTTTATTAGGAGGGTGTGCTCTGGCTGACTAACAAATGAGCAGAATAGCCTGTTTGCCATATAACTCAGAGATTTTATTTACACCATTTATAGAACAGCTTTTAGTTCCACCAATAACAGGCCTTAAATATAGACCAATCACAGGTCTTTTATAAAGACAATAACAAGTCTAGCTTTTCATCCATCACTGGATGAGTTATAAAGTACTCCCTCTCAAAATTTTACATGCACACTGAAGGATGCTCCAGGGGAAAAGGGTGAAGGGAGCAAGGGGATCCAGGGAGGGATGGAGGGAGAGAGGGGAATGGGGTACTTATCAACTTTGTATGAGTGGAGGAAATAAAAAAAGTACTCCCTCTCCTATAATGAGTGAGAATAGTGTATGTAGTGATATGTATGTAGCAAATCACTTTATCCATAAATTCTATCATTAAGGGACATTTGAAAAAAGTAAAGACGTGTTTACAGATTCTTTTAAATTGTAAGGTTAAAATCCTGTTAATATATGTACATTTTTGCATCCATATAGATATATATTAAAAACACATATTTCATATTCTTTGGAGAAAAACTAGTAGGAATTATTTCAAGCTTTAACTCCTTGATACTACCTCTAATTGATTTTAAAAATTGCCTTTTCCTATGTATAATTCCATTCCCTCTAATATCTACTCATTCTGTACCCAGAATAAACAAAATCACTTCAAAATAAAAGATGGCAAATTAACACAGCCATAAATTGACACTTACTGATGCTTGATGACTCACCAAACCAAGCCATGATACACAATAGGAAAATCTCTTCATGACATAAGCCAATAAGCAAATGACATCTGTCCGCCCCGTGCAGCTGAGAGCTTACAGATTAATCTGAGCTGAATTTGCCAAAGAAATTGGACGACCCCTCATAAAATTCTCTTGTCTAATTATTACACAAAGGAAAATCTGTTACTCATCATAACATAGCATATGGAGAAAGAGTAAAGACACAATGAACAAGCAGCAGATCAAAATTAGATGCTATTCTAATTCTGGTGACAACTTTTGCTTTCTGAGTATCATCATCATGTAATTGCTTTGCTTCAAGAAATGGTAACGAAAATTTATTTGAATTCTCCAAATCCTCTTTTCATTAAGTTAATTCTTTTAAAGAGGTATCACAAGATATTCCTTCATTCATATGCATACACACACATGTATAATTTTTCTACTCTTGGTCACTCTTAGGTTATCTTTTAATTCTGTTTTCAAGTCATCGTTTGGAGACTATGTTCACACATTGGATGATATATGTAATGACTCTTATTAACACACAAGTTCTTTCAAATCATTCTAACAATTCTCTATTGGTGTCATAGTTAGGCACAGGTGTCAACTTGATAGTTGAGGATTTGAGCTCTGGGCACATTTGTAGAGAATTAGTGGTTGGGTTAATACCAGAGCAAACCTTCAGGAAATTGTCTAGCTGATGGGGAAAGTCCAGCCCATGGTGGGTGGGATTAGACCTGGAATAAATCACAGAGAGCTGGTTGAGAGACTTGGCATCCTTTTGTACATTTGGCCAGACATGCTGGTCTGGCAAGCAAGGATTGTCCCTCTCTCAGCCATTATGTAAAGATGGTATGTCCAGTTCCCTCGGCTTGGTGTTGGTGCATGCTCTCTCATCAAGCTGGACTAAGAACTGTAACCAGTAATCGTAAGAGAAAATAAGCCCCTTGTTCCCTTAAGCCATTTGATGGCCATTTATCATTTATATGCAAGTGAACTGTTACAACTGGTTTCCAAAAACGCTATTGTAGTAGTGTCGCAAGGTGCTTGGTGGCAACCAAATAAATTTGAGCAACTTTGAGTCAAAACAGTTTCAGCAGATTTCTTTCTTGTTGTGTTTCTATAATCATAAATAATTTTTGATACACTACATGGTTGGGGATTTATAAGAAGCATTTCCTAATACACAGGACCATGGAGATTCTCTCTCTCTTTGTGTATATGTGTGTGTAAAATATATGAGTGTATAGTGGAAGTAGAAATGCCAAGAGTGTCTTTGTTGAGTGCTAATTTGAGCATCCAAATTTCAAAGCCTGACAAAAGTTAGACAAAAATGTGAAGTAGTAGGACTGGTGACAGAGAGGGGAGATAACTCCTCAACTAGTCAGATAATACTCAATTTATAGTACTCAGCTCCAACTAAGTATTGGAACGGCTAAAATGCAACTTCAGGATTGTCAGATCTGACTTATCAGGAAAAGAGAAAGAGATTTTTTTTTTTACATAAAGTGCCCTAAATTTTAGGTACTAGAAATCAAGGCGGATGTTTTAAACACACTCTATGGATTACCTGGCCTCCTGGATGCTGAACATATTCAGTTATATCCGTCCCAGGTTCTGTCATATCACTGTCTCACTCTCTCTAGCAATCTTCACTGATAAGAGATAGGAAGAGAAAAGAAAATTATCTATGTTGGAGACTATGTCAGGCACTTTACTTATCCCCACAACAACCTAAAGAAGGGAGCATAATTACTGTCCTCATGTGGATGTAAGAAGACTTGCATATCTCATTCTCTTTAAAGGTGACCAAGTTACATGGCTAGTAAACCAAAAAACTGAGATGTAGCTCTAGGTACTGATTAAGATCAGCTCTTCAACCTTCCTGGAGGACCATGAGGGTCGTTGAGAACAAAGCTTTTGTCTTTAACACTGGGACCTTTTCCCTGCTGCCCTCACTGGCTCAGAGTAGCTGCTTATATTTGTCGAATAAAAAACATGGATGACTAGTAAAGATATTTTCAATTTGGGAAGATAATCTCAGTTTTTTTCTTGTTTTACATGGAACTCATCTAATCAAAACAAAGAATGTAGACATGTCTGTATTGCTCCTTGCAGGACAACCATGCCCAAGGACTTATATTCTGGGTAAGGAAATACAGCAGCTATGGTACATGTTGCTGATAAAATCATGGGAAAACAGCATAAAGGAAACAAGTTCCTTGTCCCTCACGGCAGGAGTGCGTGCGGATCACTAAGGAGCTGAGGGAACAGGCCACATCATAACACATAATGGCTGAGGGGGCTGGAGAGGTGGCTCAGGGGTTAAGCCTTTGCCTTGCAGGTAAAAGGTCCTGAGTTCGGATCCTAGACCCCACGTATAGATGCCGGGCAGAAGCGGGGGCGGCCTGCGTTTCTGGTCCTGGTAGAGCGGAGCCTGTGAATCCCAGGGCAGAGTAAACAAGGAGGAGGTGGAGGCGGTCCATGGTGGTTCCCGAATTTGTCCGTGGTTCTACACACACACACACACACACACACACACACACACACACACACACACACAATTGAATAAAGAACAAAAAAAGAATAAAAAAACCACATAATGGCTGAGAAAAGGACACTTGGCAGACCAGCATGTCTGGCCAAATATACAGGAGAATGCCAACTTTCTCAAAAGTTTCCTCCATTTTATTCACCTGTCCAGGGACTAGTCCTAACCACCAGGGACTGGGCTTCCCCATCACCTAGGCATTCTCCTTTATGTTCCCTCTGGGCTTAATTTAACTACTAATTCTCTACAAATTTGTCCAGAGCTTGAACCCTCAACTGTCATTTATTTGTCTATGACAGGAGGTGATGAGGAATTTTCCAGATGTATTCTTATTCTTTTGTCTTTCTCCTAGATTCTACACAAGGACTCTTTAGAGCCTATTCATAGGATAAGAGATCTACCAGAGTGACTCTCAACTAGTGACATTTACTTCTTATAAAGTCCCATGGGACAAGATACAAGTAGGCACTTAATATTTAGAATCTTGGAATCATAGAATAACACATGGTGAGTTACAGAAAAACTGATTTAGTTCATCTCCTTTATTACCTTCTATCATAAGTCATTAAATATTGTCTATGTTATTGACTAGTTTTAGACACAAGACAGATTTTTTTCCCCTTCATACTGTTTACTAGGCATATTGGGAATGACAACTTTAAAAGTATTCAAGGTGAAAGTGAGAAATGAATCTTGAGAAGCTTCCAGGGTCTGCCCTGGTCCTCTGGCCCCATGCCCACTATTCAGGACTAGAGAAGAGGACGTCTTGCAGGAGGGACTGTGAGAAAAGCACTTCCAGTACAAACTAGGTCATGTGATCCATTATGGGAGATCGGAGTCATTCTTAGGCAAAATGGTTGTAGATTTTAAGACTTGCCTCTTCCTATTTTTTTTAATTTTTATTGTTTATTTAATTGTGCGTGTGTGTGCGCTCGTGTGTGTGTGTGTGTGTGTGTGTGTGTGTGTGTGTGTGTGTGTAGAACCACCATGGACCGCCTCCACCTCCTCCTTGTTTACTCTGCCCTGGGATTCACAGGCTCTGCCCTACCAGGACCAGAAATGCAGTCCGCCCCCACTTCCGCCTGGCGTCTATACATGGGGTCTAGGACCCAAACTCAGGACCTTCCGCCTGCAAGGCAGAGGCTTAACCCCTGAGCTACTTCTCCAGCCCCCACCTCTTCCTAGTTTAAGGATTACTTATGCATTATGGAAAGTGACCAGAGGAGCGTATTGAAAGCAGTGATCAGAAGACTGTAAGACACTTGTGGTTTACCTACAAACTGGAGACCCTGCATTAAGTAAGAGCAGACATCTGTGTGTTCAAGTGCAACTGAGTTACAATGCTGGCTCCTAAGTACTTGGCAATATGTACAGGATATAGATTCTTTTCATAAAACAATAAAAATTGGTTAAATAATAATGGCTAAATATGAGATGAACACAATTAAGGTTAATGAAAATTGATAAAACGGTATGTCTAAATGAATTCATGGTGCTTATTAACAACTTATCAAAAGTTAGGGCTATGCCCTGGCTATCTTGGATATATTCCAAGGTGAACCCAGTGACTGATTCCTTTATATTCTTTTCTCTTGCATGAGTGCAGACCTATAATTTGTTTCTAGGAAAAAGAGGATAGAATATATAAAAGGATATTTTTTGAGGCAGCGTCTTTCTATGTAGGTTATGCTGGCCTCAAACTGCTGATCCTTTTGCCTCAGCCTCCTGAGTAGTAGGATTACAAGTGTGTATCACTATTCCTTGCACATAGTGCTGGGGTTTTCAAAAGTGTAAATTAACAACCCAAATGTGTTGATTTTGAGTTACTCAAAAGGGAGACTAAGGCTCAGTTGTTTGAGTGCTTGTGTAGCAAGCATGAAGCCCTAGGTTTGACCCCCAGCACCACATAAGCTGGGCATGGTGGCACATCCCTAGGAAGTTAGCACCCAGGATGTGGGGCCCAGGAGGCAGGAGATAGAGGCCGTTCTTAACAGTATACAATGTTGGGGACTAACCTGGACTACATGAGTCCCTGTTTAGAATAAAGCAAAGAAAAACAAACAACAAGCAGCAGAGATTATTCTCAGTACTCTGACTTACCAGATATAAGCACTTAAAAGAAAGTGGCGTTTCTCTGGAATGACAGAGGTCCTGTCTCTAGCTTGCCTCAAGAATTGTAGGACTCGGCCCTAACTTGTGTGGAGTATCTTGCATATCATTGCTCCTGCCATCCTTGTGCTCTTACACTCTTACCGCCCCCTCTTCTGCAAATATCCCTGAGCTTCTGGATGGGGAGAGATTAGACTGGCCTAGTTCTAGGTGGTTGATAAAGAGCCTCTGAAGTTCTGGATTATGGTTTGTTGATTTTCTTTTGCAGTTTTGCTGCTCCTGTAATGCCCTTCACTCCATCCTGATGGGTATTGTATTTCACCCCCTGGCCAGAGATAAAAAGCTGTTAAACTAGAGTCTTGTTATAAGAGTATATTCAAAAGTAGATGTAATAAAAGTAGGAAACCACAGTGAGGAAGGGGTCAATCACCCATTTGAAAAATGGCTACTTCTTATCTGCCAGACTATATGCCCTCCCCTTCTGGTGAGATCATACCCCCTCAGTTGTAAATGATCAGGAATGAAAGTCTGTGAACTTAACCAGATGTCTCATTACTTACTTGCAGTTCTTGATGGAGGCCTATTTTCTCTGCTCTAACATGGTCCCCTCTCTCCTTGCTTCTGGTGTGGCCCTCCTACCCCATCTCTCCTGTTCATAATCCTAGCAATTAGTGTAGGTATTACAGAGATTTATCTTTGAGTGTCTCTAGGTGGGCTGGGTGGGTTTGGTACTAGGAGCCACCTATTAGGGAGTACATATGGTGCTTAATTTTCTGGGTCTGGGATACTTCACGTAATATAATTGTTTCTAATAACATCCATTTCCCAGCAAATTCCAGTAATTCATCATTTTTTTATTAATACATTTTTTATTATTATTTCAGCTCATACAAACTTAATAGATACACCAGTTCCCTCCCTCCCTCCTCCTCCCCCCATACCCCCTGCTCCTCCTCCCCACCCCCTTCCCTTCCCATCCCCCAGTGCCTCCCGCCCCAATTCCCAGAGAGTCCTTTCTTGTACATGTCTGATTTTCCTCTGGGCCCTCCTCTCTGATGACGTACAAGGACCCAGTGGCCTTTCCCTGAACCCTTTCCCGTGTTCCCCTTAGGTATAGGAACACTGCTGTGGCTGTCAATCCCTTGCCTCCAAGGATCTTGGTGCCTTTAGCAGACGCTAGACTTTGTGGGGTCAATAGTGTGTTGGACAATGCGCAGGGCATGTAAAAAAAAGTCCAATTATGATTGCTTCAGCCCTAACTAGTATGGAGTATCTTATATATCATTGCTCCTCCCATCCTTTTGCTCTTACACTCTTACCGCCCCCTCTTCCGCAAATTTCCCTGAGCTTCAAGATGGGGGGAGACTAAGCTGGCCTAGTTCTAGGTGGTTGATATAGTCTCTGAAGTTCTGGATTGTGGTTTGTTGATTTTCTTTTGCAGTTTTGCTGCTCCTGCAATGCCCTTCACTCCATCCTGGTGGGCATTGTATGTTACCCCCTGGCCAGAGACAAAAAGCTGTTAAACTAGAGTCTTGTGATAAAAACACATTCAAAGGTAGATGTAATAAAAGTGGGAAACCACAGTGAGGGAGGGGTCTATCACCCATTTGCAAAATGGTTACTTTTTATCTGCCAGACTATATGCCCTCCTCTTCTGGTGAGATCACACCCCCTCAGTAGTAAATGATCAGGAACAAAAGTCTGTGAACTTAATCAGATGTCTCATTACTTATTTGGGTCCCTGATGGAGGCCTATTTTCCCTGCTGTAACATGGTCCCTTCTCTCCTTGTTTCTGGTGTGGCCCTCCTACCCCATCCTTCCTGTTCATAATCCTTGGAATTACTGTCTCTAGGTGCGCTGGGTGGGTTTGGTACTAGGAGCCACCTATTAGGGAGTACATACGGCACTTAATTTTCTGGGTCTGGAATACTTCACTTAATATAATTGTTTCTAATGACATCCATTTCCCGGCAAATTCCAGTAATTCATCATTTTTGATGGCTGAGTAGTACTCCATTGTATAGATGTACCACAGTTTCCTTATCCACTCGTCAACTGTTGGACATTTGGGCTGATTCCATGACTTTGCTATTGTAAACAGTGCTGCTATGAACATGGTCGTGCTTGTGCTATTGAGGTGAACCTCTGCTGTATGGGGGGTTATTCCCAAAAGTGGAATAGCAGGGTCATATGGCATTTCAATCTTTAATTTCTTTGAGAATCTCCAGACGGCTCGCTAGAGTGGCTGTATGAGCCTGCATTCCCACCAGCAATGTAGGAGAGTTCCCCTCTCTCCACATCCTCTCCAGCATTTGTCGTTGTTTGTACTGTGGATTTTTGCCATCCTGACCGGGGTGAGATGATATCTCAGGGAAGTTTTGATTTGCATTTCCCTGATGGCTAAGGAAGTGGAGCATTTTTTCAGATATTTGTTAGACATTTTAATTTCATCCCTGGTAAAGTTTCTTTGAAGTTCCAGGGCCCATTTTTTAATTGGGCCATTGGTTTCCTTGATGTTTAGTTTTCTAAGTTCTTTGTGCACTCTGGACAGCAGAGTTCTATCAGATGTGTGGTTAGTGAAGATTTTCTCCCATTCTGTGGGTTGCCTTTGAGCTCGTGTTACAATCTCTTTATCTGAACAGAAGCTCTTTAATTTCACAAGGTCCCAACTGTTGGGAGTTGGTGGCAGTGACTGTGCCATTGGATGTCTGTTTAGGAAGTGTTGGCCTAGCCCAATCAGCTAGAGGGAGTTCCCTATCCTTTCAACTATGGTTTTTATAGTCTCTGGCCTTATATCAAGGTCCTTGATCCATTTGGAATTAAGTCTTGTACATGGTGACAAGTACGGGTCCAGCTTTAATCTTCTGCTTGTGGAGATCCAGTTTTGCCAGCACCATTTGTTGAAGATGCTGTTCTTTTTCCATTGGATTTTTTGGGCCCCTTTGTCAAAGACCAAATGGCTGTATTTTTGTGGGCTTATATCTGGGTCTTCAATCCTTATCCATTGATCTGTGTGTCCATTTTGGAGCCAGTACCAGGCTGTCTTTATAACTGTGGATTTGTAGTATAGACTTAGGTTTGGTATGGTAATACCTCCAGCAGTGTTTTTGTTACTCAGGATTGTCTTTGCTATCCTGGGTCTTTTGTGCCTCCATATGAATTTTGAGATTGTTTGGTCAACTTCTTTGAAGAATTGCTTTGGGATTTTGATTGGTATAGCATTGAATCTGTATATTGCCTTTGGTAGGATGGTCATTTTTATGATGTTGATTCTGCCAATCCAGGAACAAGGGAGGTCTTTCCACCTTCTGGTGTCTTCTGCAATTTCTTTCTTTAGGGTTTTAAAGTTTTCGTTTTAAAGGTCTTTTACCTCCTTGGTTAGGTTTATACTAAGGTATTTCATTTTTTTAGGGGCTATAGTAAATGGGATTGTTTCTCTCAAGGCTTTTTCACTTCTTTCATTTTGGGCATATAGGAAGGCCTCTGATTTTTGCACATTTATTTTGTATCCTGCCACCCTGCTGAACTTCTCAATTAGTTCCAGGAGGTTCCTGGTGGAGTTTTTGGGATCACTCAGGTATAAGATCATGTCATCTGCAAATAGGGATAGCTTGACTTCTTCCTTGCCGATTTGAATCCCTCTTATGTCCCTTTCTTGTCTTATGGCTTCAGCTAACACTTCAAGTACAATATTGAATAGAAGTGGTGAGAGTGGACAGCCTTGTCTAGTTCCTGATCGAGGTGGGAATGCTTCCAATTGTTCCCCATTGAACATAATCCTTGCTGTGGGCTTGTTGTATACAGCTTTTATTATATTGGTAAAGGTTCCTTCCATTCCTACTGTCTCTAGCGTTTTGATCATAAAAGGCTGTTGGATCTTGTCAAAAGCTTTTTCTGCATCTATCGAGAGCATCATGTGGTCTTGGACTTTGGACTGGTTTACATGATGAATGACATTTATTGATTTGCGTATGTTGAACCAACCTTGTGTGCTGGGGATGAAGCCTACTTGGTCCCCATGAATGATCTTTTTAATATGTTTTTGAATCTGATTTGCTAAGACTTTGTTGAGAATCTTTGCGTCTGTGTTCATCAGGGAGATCGGCCTATAGTTTTCTTTTTTTTTTTTTTTTTTCTTTTAATTTGTGGTAGAATTTCCAGCTCTACCTTAGACTTTTTTTATATACATTTTTTTTTATTTTTTTATTTCAGCTCATACAAACTTATTAGGTACACCAGTTCCCTCCCTCCCTCCTCCTCCCCCCGTACCCTCTGCTCCCCCTCCCCACCCCTTTCCCTCCCCATCCCACAGTGCCTCCCACCCCAATTCCCAGAGAGTCCTTTCTTGTGCATGTCTGATTTTCCTCTGGGCCCTCCTCTCCGATGACGTACAAGGACCCAGTGGCCTTTCCCGAACCCTTTCCCGTGTTCCCCTTAGGTACAGGAACACTGCTGTGGCTGCCAATCCTTTGCCTCCAAGGATCTTGGTGCCCTTAGCAGATGCTAGACTTTGTGAGGTCAACAGTGTGTTGGACAATGCGCAGGGCATGCAAAGTCCAATTATGATTGCTTCAGCCCTAACTAGTATAGAATATCTTACATATCATTGCTCCTCCCATCCTTATGCTCTTACACTCTTACCACCCCCTCTTCCGCAAATCTCCCTGAGCTTCAAGATAGGGAGAGACTAAGCTGGCCTAGTTCTAGGTGGTTGATATAGAGTCTCTGAAGTTCTGGATTGTGGTTTGTTGATTTTCTTTTGCAGTTTTGCTGCTCCTGCAATGCCCTTCACTCCATCCTGGTGGGCATTGTATGTTACCCCCTGGCCAGAGACAAAAAGCTGTTAGAGTCTTGTGATAAAAGCACATTCAAAGGTAGATGTAATAAAAGTGGGAAACCACAGTGAGGAAGGGGTCTATCACCCATTTGCAAAATTGTTATTTTTTATCTGCCAGACTATATGCCCTCCTCTTCTGGTGAGATCACACCCCCTCAGTAGTAAATGATCAGGAACAAAAGTCTGTGAACTTAATCAGATGTCTCATTACTTATTTGGGTCCTTGGTGGAGGCCTATTTTCCCTGCTGTAACATGGTCCCTTCTCTCCTTCTTTCTGGTGTGGCCCTCCTACCCCATCCCTCCTGTTCATAATCCTTGGAATTACTGTCTCTAGGTGCGCTGGGTGGGTTTGGTACTAGGAGCCACCTATTAGGGAGTACATATGGCGCTAAATTTTCTGGGTCTGGGATACTTCACTTAATATAATTGTTTCTAATGACATCCATTTCCCGGCAAATTCCAGTAATTCATCATTTTTGGTGGCTGAGTAGTACTCCATTGTATAGATGTACCACAGTTTCCTTATCCACTCGTCAACTGTTGGACATTTGGGCTGATTCCATGACTTTGCTATTGTAAACAGTGCTGCTATGAACATGGTTGTGCTTGTGCTATCGAGGTGAACCTCTGCTGTATGGGGGGTTATTCCCAAAAGTGGAATAGCAGGGTCATATGGCATTTCAATCTTTAATTTCTTTAAGAATCTCCAGACGGCTCACCAGAGTGGCTGTATGAGCCTGCATTCCCACCAGCAATGTAGGAGAGTTCCCCTCTCTCCACATCCTCTCCAGCATTTGTCGTTGTTTGTACTGTGGATTTTTGCCATCCTGACCGGGGTGAGATGATATCTCAGGGAAGTTTTGATTTGCATTTCCCTGATGGCTAAAGAAGTGGAGCATTTTTTTTCTATATTTTTTTATTAAAAATTTAATTATACAATTTAAAATTTTTTACCAGTTCCCTCCCTCCCCCCTCCTCCCCCTGAACCCCCTCCTCCCCCTCCCTTTCTCCCAGTGCCTCCCCCCCAATTCCCAGAGAGTCCTTTATTGTGTACGCCTAACTCTCCACTGGGTCCTCCTCTCCGATGACATATAAGGACCCAGTGGCATTTCCATAAGCCCTTTCTCTTGTTCCCCTTAAGCATAAGATCACTACTATGGCTGTCAATCCCTTGCCTCCAGGGGTCTCGGTGCCCTTAACAGATGCTAGACTTTATGAGGGCAACAGTGCGCTGGACATTGCGCAGGGCATGCAAAGTCCCATTATGATTGCTTTGGCCCCAACTATTGTTGAGAATCTTGCAAATCGTTGCTCCTCCCATCCTTTTGCTCTTACAATCTTACCGCCCCCTCTTCCGCAAATGTCCCTGAGCTCCAGGATGGGGAGAGATTAGGCTGTCCTAGTTCTATGTGATTGATATAGAGTCTCTGAAGTTCTGGATTGTGGTTTGTTGATTTTCTTTTGCAGTTTTGCTGCTCCTGCAATTCCCTTCACTCCATTCTGCTGGGCACTGTATGTCACCCCCTGGCCAGAGACAAAAAGCTGTTAAACTGGAGTCTTGTTGTGATAGCACATTCAAGGGTAGATGTAATAAGAGTAGGAAACCTCACTGAGGGAGGGGGTCCATCACCCATTTGCAAAATGATTACTTTTTATCTGCTAGACTATATGCCCTCCCCTTCTGGTGAGATCAGGAAAGAATGTCTGTGAACTTAACCAGGTTTCTCATTACTTACTTGCAGACCTTGATGGAGGCCTATTTTCTCTGCTGTAACATGGTCCCCTCTCTCCTTGTTTCTGGTGTGGCCCTCCTACCCCATCTCTCTTGTTCATAATCCTTGCAATTACTGTGTTACATAGGTTTACTTTTGAGTATCTCAATGTGGGCTGGGTGAGTTTGGTACTAGGAGCCACCTATTAGGGAGTACATACGGCGCTTAATTTTCTGGGTTTGGGGTACTTCACTTAATATAATTGTTTCTAATGACATCCATTTCCCAGCAAATTCCAGTAATTCATCATTTTCGATGGCTGAGTAGTACTCCATTGTATAGATGTACCACAGTTTCCTTATCCACTCGTCAACTGTTGGACATTTAGGTTGATTCCATGATTTTGCTATTGTAAACAGTGCTGCTATGAACATGGTCGAGCTTGTGCTATCGAGGCGAACCTCTGCTGCATGGGGGGTTATTCCCAAAAGTGGGATAGCAGGGTCATATGGCATTTCAATCTTTAATTTCTTTAAGAATCTCCAGACGGCTCGCCAGAGTGGCTGTATGAGCCTGCATTCCCACCAACAATGTAGGAGAGTTCCCCTCTCTCCACATCCTCTCCAGCATTTGTCGTTGTTTGTACTGTGGATTTTTGTCATCCTGACTGGGGTGAGATGATATCTCGGGAAGTTTTGATTTGCATTTCCCTGATGGCGAAGGAAGTGGAGCATTTTTTAAGATAATTGTTAGACATTTTAATTTCATCCCTGGTAAAGTTTCTTTGAAGTTCCAGGGCCCATTTTTTAATTGGGCCAGTGTTTTTCTTGGAGTTTAGTTTTCTAAGTTCTTTGTGCACTCTGGACAGTAGAGCTCTGTCAGATATGTAGTTAGTGAAGATTTTCTCCCATTCTGTGGGTTGCCTTTGAGCTCGTGTTACAATCTCTTTATCTGAACAGAAGCTCTTTAATTTCACAAGATCCCAACTGTTGAGAGTTGGTGGCAGTGACTGTGCCATTGGATGTCTGTTTAGGAAGTGTTGGCCTAGCCCAATCAGCTCGAGGGAGTTCCCTATCCTTTCACCTATGGTTTTTATAGTCTCTGGCCTGATATCAAGGTCCTTGATCCATTTGGAATTAAGTCTTGTACATGGTGACAAGTATGGGTCCAGCTTTAATCTTCTGCATGTGGAGATCCAGTTTTGCCAGCACCATTTGTTGAAGATGCTGTTCTTTTTCCATTGGATTCTTTGGGCCCCTTTGTCGAAGACCAAATGGCTGTAACTTTGTGGGCTTATATCTGGGTCTTCAATCCTTATCCATTGATCTGTGTGTCTATTTTGGAGCCAGTACCAGGCTGTCTTTACAACTATGGGTTTGTAGTATAGACTAAGGTTTGGTATGGTTATACCTCCAGCTGTGTTTTTGTTACTCAGGATTGTTTTTGCTATCCTGGGTCTTTTGTGCCTCCATATGAACTTTGAGATTGTTTGGTCAACTTCTTTGAAGAATTGCTTTGGGATTTTGATTGGTATAGCATTGAATCTGTATATTGCCTTTGGTAGGATGGTCATTTTCACGATGTTGATTCTGCCAATCCAGGAACAAGGGAGGTCTTTCCACCTTCTGGTGTCTTCTGCTATTTCTTTCTTTAGGGTTTTAAAGTTTTCATTGTAAAGGTCTTTTACCTCCTTAGTTAGGTTTATACCAAGGTATTTCATTTTTTTTAGGGGCTATAATAAATGGTACTGTTTCTCTCAAGGCTTTTTCACTTCTTTCATTCTGGGCTTATAGGAAGGCCTCTGATTTTTGCACATTTATTTTGTATCCTTCCACCCTGCTGAACTTCTCAATTAGTTCCAGGAGGTTCCTGGTGGAGTTTTTGGGATCACTCAGGTATAAGATCATGTCATGTGCAAATAGGTATAGCTTGACTTCTTCCTTGCCGATTTGAATCCCTCTTATGTCCCTTTCTTGTCTGATGGCTTCAGCTAAGACTTCAAGTACAATATTGAATAGAAGTGGTGAGAGTGGACAGCCTTGTCTAGTTCCTGATCGAAGCTGGGAATGCTTCCAATTGTTCCCCATTGAGCATAATCCTTGCTGTGGGCTTCTTGTAAATAGCTTTTATTATATTGATAAAGGTTCCTTCCATTCCTACTGTCTCTTGCGTTTTGATCATAAAAGGCTGTTGGATCTTGTCAAAAGCTTTTTCTGCATCTATCGAGAGTATCATGTGGTCTTGGACTTTGGACTGGTTTACATGATGAATGACATTTATTGATTTGCGTATGTTGAACCAACCTTGTGTGCCGGGGATGAAGCCTACTTGGTCCCCATGAATGATCTTTTCAATATGTTTTTGAAACTGATTTGCTAAGACTTTGTTGAGAATATTTGCGTCTGTGTTCATCAGGGAGATTGGCCTATAGTTTTCTTTTTTAAGCGAATCTTTGTTAGGTTTTGGGATTAAAACGATATTAGCTTCATAGAAGGAATTTGGTAGTGTTCCTTTCTTTGCTATTTGATGGAACAGTTTAAGGAGTATTGGTGTTATTAACTCCTTAAATGTCTGGTAGAACTCTGTGCTGAATCCATCTGGTCCAGGACAATTTTTGGTGGGAAGATTCGAGATTACTTCCTCAATTTCCTTATATGTTATAGGACTATTTAAATAATTCACAACTTCCTGATTCAATTTAGGTAAGTTGTTTACTTAGAAATTCATCCATCTCTTTTGTGCTGTCAAACTTCACAGAGCATAAGTTTTTGAAATATGATGTTATAATTCTCTGGATTTCTTGGGTATCAGTAGTGATAACTCCATGTTCATTTCTAATTTTGTTAATTTGGGTTTTCTCTCTCTTGCTGTTGGTTAGTTTAGCTAGGGGTGTATCAATCTTATTGATTTTTTCAAAGAACCAGCTTTTTGACTGGTTGATTTTTTCTATCGTTTTCTTAATCTCGATTTCAGACATTTCTCCCCTTATTTTGCTAATCTCCTCTCTTCTACTACTTTTGGGATCAGATTGCTCTAGTTTCTCTAAAGCTTTAAGCTGCATTGTTAAGTTGTTTATTTCTGATGTTTCCATTTTTTTGACGTAGGCATTAAGAGCTATGAACTTACCTCTTAGAACAGCTTTCATTGTGTCCCAGAGATTTTGGTAAGTTGTATTTTCGTTATCATTCACTTTCAGGAAATCTTGAATTTCCTTTTTAATTTCTTCCTGAATCCAGTTCTCATTCAGCATCATAGTGTTAAGTTTCCAGGAGTTAGTGTATTTTCTCTTGTTTGATGTGTTGTGGATGTCCAGCTTTAGGCCGTGATGGTCTGATAGGGCACAGGTTAGAATTTCAACTTTCTTGTATATGTGTAGATTCATTTTGTGGCCCAATATGTGATCTATTTTGGAGAAAGTTCTGTGTGCTGCTGAGAAAAATGTGTATTCTTTGGTGCGTGGGTGAAAAGTTCGATAGAGATCTGTAAGGTCCATTTCTTTAAGGGTTTGATTAAGTTCCAAAGTGTCTCTGTTAAGCTTTTGACCTGTTGATCTATCCCATGTTGAGAGGGCGGTGTTGAAGTCCCCAAGAATTATCGTTTGGGGATTGATTTCTTGCTTTAGACGCTGTACGGTTTTCTTAATGAATGTGGAGGGGCCTGTATTGGGTGCATATATGTTCAGTATTGTGAAGTCTTCCTGGTGAATTGTACCTGTGACTAAAATGTAGTATCCATCCGTGTCTCTTAAAATTTTCTTTGGTTTGAAATCCACTTTGTCTGATAGCATAATGGCTACCCCTGCCTGTTTTCTGCTTCCATTTGCTTGTAGAATTGTTGACCAGCCTTTTATTTTTAGAGCGTGCCTATCTTTTGTGGTGAGATGGGTTTCCTGGAGGCAGCAGATTGATGGATTGTGATTTTTAATTCATGTTTGTAATCTGTGTCTCTTGATCGGTGAATTAATTCCATTAACATTTAGTGTTATAATGGAGAAACTATTGTTAATTCCAGACATTTATTATGTTTGGTAGCTTTTATAAGTATATTGCTTCGTTTTTAATGATGTTATACTTGCCTTCTGTTCTCCTGGATATGCCTGTTTTTTTCTTCACGCTTGAGTATCATTTCTAGCATTTTTTGAAGGCCTGGTTTGGTGGCCATGTATCCCTTAAAGTTGTCTTTGTGCTGGAAAATTTTTCTTTCTCCCTCGATCATGACTGATAGTTTTGCAGGGTAAATCAGCCTGGGTTGACATTTTTGCTCATTCAATACTTGAAGTATGTCTCTCCAAGCTCTTCTTGCTTTTACTGTTTCGACTGAGAAGTCATTTGTTATTTTAATAGGTTTGCCTTTAAAAGTGACTTGTTTTTTCTCCCTTGAAGCTCTCAGCACCAGTTCCTTATCTTGAATGTGGAGTGTTTTAACTGTTATTTGCCGTGGCGTGCTTCTATTTTGGTCGTATCTGTTTGGGGTATGGAATGCCTCTTGTATATGGATGGGCCTCTCTTTTTTTAGATGAGGAAAGTTTTCCTTGATGATCGTTTGAAAAATTTCCTCAGGGGTGGTATTTTGAGATTCTTGCTCTGGTATTCCATGAATACGCATGTTAGGCTTTTTCAGGGTGTCCCATATCTCTTGGATATTTCTCTCAAGTATCTTTTTGGCTTTAACAACCTCTTCCATTGAGCTGGTTAGTACTCCCACTTTATCTTCAAGGTCTGAAATTCTGTTTCTGCTTCATTAGTTCTGTTGATAAGACTCTCTGTGGCGTTCTGGGTTGAAGATAACTTGTCTTTTAGCTCAGTTTTAAACTCTGCTTGAGTTTGTTTTAACTGCTCTATGCCACTTTTTGTTTCTTGCACTGTTTTTCTCAACTCCTCCAGATGTCTGTTGTGTTCCTCTTCAAAGCAATTGATTCGATTATGTAATTCCTCCCTGATTTCTTCTTTCATAGTATTGAACATGGTAATGATCATATTTTGAAAGTCTTTATCCTGGGTGAGGCTTTCTTGGCCTTTTTCCGTGGGTTTGTTCTTGTTGGAGTCTAACATTATGGGATTAATTTCTTCAGTGGGAAATTTGTTTACTTGATTGTTGCTTCTCATGGATTTGCACTTTGACTTTGGCATTGTCATTTTAACTCAAGATCTCTCAATTTCACTAAACTGAATTATTTGGCCTGTGGTCCTGGTGGGCGGGGCGGGCTGAGACTTACCTAGGTCATGGGGTGAGGCCCGGCTGGACCACGCGCGCGCGTCTGGACCGGTGGAGCGGGGTGGGGTGCAAAGGGGGGATGGGGGCGACGGCGTGGAGCTATTTAACCCGAGGGCAGCTGGGGCGGGGCCCGGGCGCAGGGGGAGGTCCTCCTCGTCCCTCGGCCCCCACGCGGCTCCGGCTGGATGGTGGGAGTCGGAGCCGGGTCCCTGTGGGCCGACCTGGGGTCCTGGTGGGTGGTGTGCGGGGGGGAGGGGGGCGGGGGGGACGGACTCACCAGCTAGGGCGCGGGGTTGAGGCCCGGCTGGACCGCGCGCGAGTCCCGACAGGCGGAGCGGGGTGGGGTGAAAAGGGAGGATGGGCCCGTCGGCGTGGAGCTATTTAACCCCAGGGCAGCTGGGGCGGGCCCGGGCGCAGTGGGAGGTCCTCCTCGTCCCTCGGCCCCGCGCACGGCTCCGGCTGGATGGTGGGAGTTGGAGCCGGGTCCCTGTGGGCCGACCTGGGGTCCAGCTAGGGCGCGGGGTTGAGGCCTGGCTGGACCGCATGCGCGCGTCCCGACTGGCGGAGCGGGTTGGGGTGCAAAAGGGCTAGTTTTCTTTTTTAAGTGAATCTTTATTAGGTTTTGGGATTAAAACGATATTAGCTTCATAGAAGGAATTTGGTAGTGTTCCTTCCTTTGCTATTTGATGGAACAGTTTAAGGAGTATTCGTGTTATTAACTCCTTAAATCTCTGGTAGAACTCTGTGCCGTGGCGAGTTTCTATTTTGGTCATATCTGTTTGGGGTGCAGAATGCCTCTTGTATTTGGGTTGGCCTCTCATTCTTTAGATGAGGGAAGTTTTCCTTGATAATAATTTGAAAAATTTCCTCAGGTGTGGTATTATGGGATTCTTGCTCTAGGCTCCTTCAGGGTGTCCCATAACTCTCGAATATTCCTCTCAAGTATCTTTTTGGCTTTAACAACCTCTTCCATTGAGCTGGTTAATACTCCCACTTTGTCTTCAAGATCTGAAATTCTATTTTCTGCTTCATTGGTTCTGCTGATAAGACTCTGTGTTGAGTTCTGGGTTGAAGATAACTTGTCTTTTAGTTCAATTTTAAACTCTGCCTGAGACTGTTTTAATTGCTCTATGTTTATTTTTGTTTCTTGAACTTTTTTTCTCAACTCCTCCAACTGTCTGTTGTGTTCCTGTTCAAAATGGTAGATGTAGTTATTTAACTCCTCCCGGATTTCCTTTTTCATAGTATTGATCATGGTAATGCTCATACTTTGAAAGTCATTATCTTGGACCTGGCTTTCTTGGCTATTTTCTGTGAATTTGTTCTGGTTAGAATCTGTCATTATGGGGTTAATTCTTTTGGTGGGAGATTTGTTTTCTTGGGTTTTGTTTCCCATTGATCTGTGTTTTGACTTGGGCATTGTTTTGTCTCTTAAGACCTTTCAGTTTCTGTTTTTGACTGAACTGATTGAGTTGGTATTACTACTTTCGGGCAGTTACTACTAGTGTTTTCCTTGGAGTTGGGTACGATTGTTGTTATTGTTATTTCCTAGGTGATGCTATTAGACTGCTAGTACATCAATTAAGTCAGGTCTAGTAGACCGGGTGAATATTAGTATGGTAGTTCACTTTTACGATTTAGTACCTTGGTGATATGTGAAGGTGAGTGGTATAATCCTTGAAGTTGTATATGTTTTGGGGGTGGCTATATAAAAAAATTAATCTACAGAGATTAATAATTAAAAGGAGCAGGATGGTAAAAAGGGGGTTTACTTATCTTTGGGCTGGATGTGAAGAGTCCCATGTGATAGGATGATTTTAGAGGACTTCAGATGTATGACTTCTGTCTCCTAGAGCTTTGCTTGAGTTTCCTTTGGACTCTGTTGAATTCTGAGGAGCAGTGTGTCCTCCTTGCACCACGAGCGAGGTTCTGGGGCGGCCCGAGGGGTAGAGGGGCTGATGGCGATGGCAGAGCTCTTCACCTGGGATCTGGGGCGTGGCCTGCAACATACTCCACACACGCAAGGGCTGCAGCAGCCAAGATTTGACTTTGCCTGACCTGCACATAATGGCAGACATGTCAATAACCCCCCAAAAGTCTAGCATCCTGGGTGTTGCTCAGGCTGGCTGTTGGGGGGAACTGGGACAAGCGGGTGCACCTGAGGGCTGCTGAAACTTACCTGGGAAGGAGGTCTGCGAGCGAGCATCCTGTCCTGGACCGCGAGAGGGGCAGAGGGGCTGATGGGATGTGGCTGCTTTGCCTGAGACCTGGGACGTGACCCGCCCAAGCTCTAAGCTCGGGGCAGCCTGGGTGTTGTTACTCAGGCTTGCTGTTGGGGGGAGCTGGGACGAGTGAGTGCACCTGGGGGCTGCTGGAACTTACCTGGGAAGGAGGTCCGTGAGCCAGTGTCGTGTCCCGGACCACGGGAGGGGTAGAGGGCCTGGAACATCTTTTTGTGTGAACACCAAACCTCCCTCTGAATCCTCCACCCTAATGAAGGTTCAGGACTCAGTGGCATATCCTAGAGCCCTTTCTTGGGCTTCCCGTTAATATGGGAACTCTATTATGGCTGTTTAATCCCTTGCCTCTAAGGATCCTCCTGCCTGGAGCCTTCTCCCCTGTGATCCATGCTAGACTTTTGGGGGGTTATTGACATGTCTGCCATTATGTGCAGGTCAGGCAAAGTCAAATCTTGGCTGCTGCAGCCCTTGCTTGTGTGGAGTATGTTGTGTATCATTGGTCCTCCCCATCTTTAGGCTCTTACAATCTGCCATCCCCTCTTCCACAAAGTTCCCTAAGCTTTAGGATGGGGAGAGATTTGGCTGGACTGCTTCCAGGTGAATAATGTAGGAAGACCAAAAACTTCAAAAAGTAAAACAGGTTTATGGTACAGTCAAAGAGTTAGAAGAAAGACAAAGACATTGGTTTATTATGTCAAAATATTAAATATGACTGTGTTATCAAAAATTTCCCTTTAATTATATCATTCAACAATTTCTATATAAAAAGATTGCTTTCCGTTGCTAGAGGCTCTCTGCAGGTCCTAAAGGCCACTCACAATTCCCAGAAGTCACCTGCAGTTTCTTGCCATCTGGAGTTTTGCAACGTGGCTGTTTGCTTCATCAAGCCAGCCAGAAGGATTTTATATGACATAGTTTTGAATTCCAATCATGGGAGCGATGGCCTCTCATCTGTGCCATAATATGTTGGTTAAAAGCAAACGTCAGATTCTACCAATCCTCAGGTATCACAAATAGTTGATGTTACCTACAGGCAAAGGTAGCTTCCAGAGGTCTGCAGCCTGGGCTTCCAAACCCAGGCTCTGTCCCTGGCAATTAGAGCTCCCAACTTTCAGAGTCAGAGGCTTATTGCTGGAGATGTTCGAGTTTTATTTCCTTGCGTGTAGAGTGCCAGGCCCCAGCTGCCCCTGTTACGACTCCCGAATTTTGCATGTGGGGATCCTTTGTTTTTTAGCTCCTGGCAGTTCTCTCAGGTTCTTTTAGCCATGGCTGCTTGTACTTCTGTGGTCTCAGCTCCCAGCCTCTGGCTCGGTCGCAGCCTCTTGTCTTTGTTCTTTTAACCGGCTGTCATTTCTGCCCTTGGAACTATATCATTTTCTCTTAGTGTTGCCGCTTAGAGTTGTAGGCATCAGGTCCTGTAGCCTCTAGAGGCTTTCTGGGACCTTTTATCTGCCTCCTGCTGCCATTGCTGGGGTCTTGTGCACTGTTTGTGTGACTAGTTCATAAGGCAAGGAGGCCATTTTGGAAAGTCTTTTCTGAAGCGTAATGTTGCGACACTGGAGAGGGACTTGGTGCAGCGTGGAGACACATTCCAGACTGACCCAGAAGGAGTTGCAAACAGTTTAATCTATGGTGCAAGAAAAGGGATGTGGCATGCTGGTATGTTCTGCTAACATAGGTATAGTCTCCTTTCTGTGAGTCCCCTAGTGGCAGAGGGCTTCCTGCTCCCAAGTCTTCAGTAGTTTGACAAACTTTGACATATTGGCATGCAGACATTCTGGCAGGATGCCCCTGTCTCAGTTCTTTCTGTGGAGATGGTCATTTCCCTCAGTTCCTGATGTTGGTATGAGCTCTGCTGCTAAGCTGGAATACGGACTGTGACCAGAATGAAGAGAACCTGTTCTGTTGTTTTGTCCTACATTTGTTCAGCAACAGGAAGATGAAGCAAAAACAGTTGCCACTGGCGCAGCTGTAGACAGGGTCACTGGCGGGGCATGGTGAAGTCAGGTTTTCTGTGTTGGTGCAGGCTGGAGCGTCTCACTGGAACAAGACCTCCTAAAGTGGAGATTTGTGACTGCTGCAGCAGCCGGAGCTGCAAAGCATTTGTAGCTCAAGTGTAGCTGTCTCAAGAGGTCTGTGAAGAGCTCAAAGCAGCTGGGATGACATAATGACAATTGAACTAGTTGCTAAACCAGAAGGCTACTTGTCCGACAGCTTCCAACTCCAACCAGTCAGACCCAAGAGAAGGATCTGGCAGTCATCAATCGAGGGGCCAAAACAAGCTAATACCCGAAGTTTAGCTTATTTGATGGAAAGGTAAACATTTGTGTGTTTATAATAAATATGTGTTATTAACATGATTAACATTAGTTAATAACTAATGTAACAACTAATATAATAGCCAATAACTTAACTCCTAGTTTAATAAACATATTTGTGGCAGTGGATCTTATTAAGTTCTTCATTAGGAACCACTTATTATCTGACATTTGATGGTATTTTCTCTACATTCATTGTACTTGAGTTCATTTTGTTCCTTGTTTTAAGAACATTGTTCATTTATCGTGGGCATATGTTGCAGTTCACCTGCATGGCTGCTGCTGAATCACCATCAAACATCTTAAGGAAACAAGGGGTTTATTTTCTTACGATAGTCTGGTTACAGTTCATAGTCCAGCTTGACAGGAGAGCACATATCAACACCAGAGCCAAGGGAACCAGCCACACCATCACTGCGTAATGGCTGAGAGATGGACGATCCTTACTTGCCAGACCAGCATGTCTGGCCAAGTGTATACAAGGATGCCAACTTTCTCAATCAGCTCTCTGTATTTTATTCCAGGGCCCAGTCCCACCTACCATGGGCTGGGCCTTCCCCATCAGCTAGACAATCTCCTGCAGGTTTGCTCTGGACTTAACTCAATCACTAATTCTCTACAAATGTGTGCAGAGCTCAAACCCTCTACTGTCAAGTTGACACCTGTGCCTAACTTGACAGCATGTATGTGTGTGTGTGTGTGTGTGTGTGTGTGTGTGTGTGAGCACACATGCATGTCATAGCACATATGTGGAGATCAGAGGATAACTTTTGGGAGTCAGTTCTCCTTCTGCCATGTGTGTTCTTAGGGACTGATCTTAGGTTGTCAAGCATCTTTACCTGATGAATCATTTTGATGGCCCATTTCTCCAGTTTGTTGATGGTCCTTGGTATTGACAAAGAGAATCACTTACTTTCAGAAGGCAGAGAGCTTCTTCTGGAGACACTGTGAGACTTTACACTCTTGATTTTCCTGTTTAATGTAGTCAAAAGTATAATATTAACCTTCCAAGGCACCATCCTGAAAGTTCAAGGAAATATACTTAGGTGCCTTGGCTTGGTGGTATTTGGAAGTTAGACAGGAAGCTGAAGGAATAGGATTTTAGGCTTTCAGGTAGAGATTTAATTCCTTCAACCTTGAGATATAAAGTCCAAACTAATTTACATGATTTCTTCCTTGGGAAGCAGCTGTTTCATCTGGACCACTCATTTCTTTTTTCAATGAATCCATTGTCTCTATTTGAATGTGTAAATTTTTTTTGAAGTGACTTATATGAAAAAGCATTTGGCATGCAAAACCTAACATTTGCATTTCTTTTCTCTTTTCATTGTGTATGTGTGTTCGCATGTTATGTTAGTCAGGGTTTTCTATAGGCACAGAACCAATTATATATATATATTTATATATATATATAAATATAAATTTATTGAATTAACCCACAAAATAAAACCAGTGTTCTCCAATAGTAGTTGCTTGTAGCTGTTCAGTTCATGGACTGAATGTCTCATAAGAACGAAGGATCCTGAGAAAGCCTGTAGCCTCAGTCACGCAGGAGGACTGGAGAGGATGGGGTGTCCATGAGGAGCAGTGGCAAAGCCCAAGATGGCTGGGCTCTGATGGTCACGGTGAACAGCAGGGAAGCCCAGGAAACTAGGCTCCCACAGCAGTGAGAACAGAGGTGAGGCCCCAAGGGCTGAACTCTGATGCCAGTTAAGAAAAACAGCAGCATCCTTGGGCTGGAGAGATGGCTCAGGGGTTAAGAACCTGTCTCACAAGCAGAAGGTCCTGAGTTCAGATGCCAGGTTCCATGTGGAAGCAGCAGTGGCCTGCACTTCTGGCCCTGGTGGGTGGAATCTGGAAAATCCCAGAGCAAAGCAAGAAGGAGATAAAAGCAAACCAGGATGCTTCCTGAAGTCACCCTTAGTCCTTCACAGGGACACAGTGCCCTCTGATATGCACACACACACACACACAAAAACACACGCACACACACACACAGACAATAAATAAATAAGTAAATAAAAATATATATAAAAAGAAAAGCAGCAGCAGTAATAGCAGTAGCAGCAGCGCAGAAGAAGGCAGCAAGACACCAGCTGTGCTGGTCCATACAGAGCAAGGGAAGAGCAAATTCCTCCTCCTTGTAGTGATCCAGTCCAACTGGAAAGTACCATCCACTGTGGGCTGGGTCTGCTACATCAATTAAAGAACCCCCTGCAGGCTTGTTCAAGGACTCACCCTAACTATCAGTTCTGCATAGCTGTGCCCCAGAACAGCCTGCAACTGTGAAATTGACACCTGAATCAAAAAACATGTGGATGGGCAGACGAGTATGTGTATATGCATGTGCACATGGAAGTCTATCTAAGTACGATATTGGGAATTATCTTTTATCACTCTTCTGCTGTATTGAATCTAGGCCTCTGCCATTTCAGCTCCTTGGCTGGCCAGTGCATCATTACAGCTAAGGCTGGCTAGCCAGTTTGCTCTGGGGATTCCCAGACTCCACTTCCAGGGCCCGAATTACACGTCTGTCTTGCATTTTTCACATGAATCTGCTGATTCCAACTCAGATACTTTTTGCTTGGGTGACAAATACTTTAAGTACTGAGCCAACTCCCTAGTTCCAATATTTACGTTTTTCTGAGTCTCCCAAGGACCCAGAGAAAGAAGGGTGATAGAAAGGGAAGAATCAGTGTTTCAGAGGTAGATCTGGGATTAGACCTTAGCCTGCCTCCATACCAACTCTATGGCACTGAGAAAATTATTCTTCCATTGTTGAGCTTCATTTCCTCTGTAAACCTGATTTTTTAAAACTTATTAGTTATCTTAGTTATTAATACCTTATTTATTAGTACCTTAATTGAAGGCCAAAAAAGGTGGATAATTGTGAAAAATATCATGAAGTCCAAGTGCTCTGAAAATAAGGTACAAGTGATAGATTTTTTTCATTGACATTTTGGGTAAAGTATAATTTTATCTGACAATATAAGGAGTGCCACAAAGCTTTCCTTAGACCCTACAGTGCCAGGTCGTGATTTGTTCCCATGTAATGATCTTACGTCTCACACGTCCTGAGCTTGATAAGATTTCCGTGTTGCTCTGCAAGGCTGTACACAAAAAAATAAATGGACCCGAGGAAAATGACCATGGACTGTAACGGGAAAACAGGTGCTGTTTAGGAATGTTCGATGATACTTTCCCTGGGGAAATGCCACACAGCTGTCTATCCATCCCAGACAGGAAGTCATATCCACCCTAGATGGGAATTCAGTGGCAGACCAAAGTAACAATTGTGCCAAAGTCCAACTTGATGAACCAATGAGTTTGTTGAGGTCACTCACTCACTGGAGCTGGAGTGAGGGTTACTCAAGAGGAACAGGAAACACTCAAAAGGCAGTGACAACTCCAGAAAACCAACCCAGCAGGGGTGAGGCTCGAAGAAGCTGCAACCCTGGGACTCTTTGCTGTGTGATGTGCCTCTAGGAGTCTCCTCCAGAGTTCTGGAGTGCTTGGAATCTTCCAGACCGCTTGGCTGGAGAGGACATTGCCTTCACAAGCAATTGTTTACTGCTTTTCCTCACCTTAGGGAGAGACCCCCTGAACCTGGTTAGTTTCAGGAACCTCTTGGATCTAAAGAACTGTTTACCTGCTGTTCAAATTGTTATACAACATCCTCCTTGGCTTCAACTGGGACAAAGTCTAAGATGGCATTAAGCTGTGCCCAGAGGAAAAGTGCCATATACCAAGGGGACAAACCTTTACTTGGTGGATCAAAATTACGTGCAGCCCCAGGCAAGGTATGTGGAGCATGGTGGTTTTTTTACCATGAAATATTCCTAGGACTTTCCTTCCTGCTTCCCGAGAATTTCCCCTTCGGTGGTAGACTGAAGAGCGAGTCTAGGGGAGCAGTTATGAGCTCCACTCTCTTTTACCATTGGACCATGATGCTTCTCCATAGCCGAAGAAGGATTCTTTATATCCCTTTCCTTGCTTTGTTCTACCTTTTGATGAATGTGGACACAGAAAAGCAGTGAATCTGGCCGTCTGTGGATATAGCTGATTTCAGCACAAGTTAAAAGAATTCAGTTCAGAGAAAAAGAGAAAAAAATCCTACTAGGGCCATTTCCTTCATTTCAGGGTGTCTGAGTCTGGGTTTTCCTGCCAGCACACTCTTGCTGCTTCTGCTTTGTCCAGCTGATTTTTAAAATAACTCCAGCGATTGTCTCCTTTTTTTTATTTCTCTTGGGAATTCATTCTCCCATGTAATGAGGCCGACTCATCCGATGTTCTTCTTGAGACAACAGTATTATAGAGCACGCTTTCTTCATAGATTTCCCTTTATTCAATTGTCCTTCTGTGAAGAAATCAATAGCAATAAAACAAAAGAGAAAAGGGAGAAACAGAAGACAGGCAGCAGAAATGATGGTGGGAGAAGGCAGAAGGAGCGGGTGGCACCAGGGTGTGCAACCAGGGAGGTCTGGCTACTGGAAAGTTCTCAGGATGGAGCCGAGGTGCTGCTAGCAGCAGCCATGCATTGGATTGTGAGCTCCTTCCAAACCCTCGAGATGCTGACTTGAGGAATCTCTACAGTTTGGACAATGCTGTAAACTTAACAGGTATTTGAAGTCCATTTTTAAAACTCCACATCGGCTGACCTAATCTACATTTAGACGGCTTGGGGTTTAGGAGCAATGGTGAGGAGGTAGATTCACTTTCCTCCACATTGTGCCATAACTATTGTTTTTCCCACAGACTTCCTGCCTCCTCTTCCTCCATAGTTCATACTCCAGGGTGCTCCACTGCTGAATTCTGGCTTGCAAAAAAAGTCAGGGATTTCCGAAGGAGACACAAGAGGGCAGGCATGTAGCACACAAAGGGGTCTACTATTTGCACAACCCGGGTAAAACCAGATCCTATTTCTGGTTCTATTTCTTCATTATCCTTTGAAAGTGAGCGTGCTTTACATAGAGAGCTTTGCGCCTGCAAGATGACTCGGCTGTTAAAGATGCCTGTGCACAAACTTGGCGACTTAAGTTTGATTCCTGATCTGATGTGGTAGAAGGAGAGAACCTATTCCCCATAGTTGATCTCCACATTCATAGCACATACATTTGATGGATGCCTCTCTCTCTCTCTTTCTCTTTTCTTAAATAAATAAAAATGAATGTTACTCTATTTTTCTTTGTTACTGGACCCCAGGACCAACTGTTTAACACCTGATTTTTGCTTTTCTATTGGTATTGGAATAAAATTAAAAACATGTCTGTGCGAGTCACAAGACCCTGTCTGATTTGCTCCTTGCTTGACTCTATTTACATTCTTGCTTGCATTCCGGCCACTGTGACCTCTGTTTACTTCCTTAGACACATCACCTTCTCTGTGCTTTGGGACCTTCACATGTTGCCAACGTGTCACCTTGCCCCTTTCCTTTAACCCCAGTGACCTCTCACACCACAGCTTAATTGTTTCATCTTTAGGAAAAACTGCCTTGGCATCTACTTCAGGCTGGATCAGGCACCTCCCATAAGCTTACAGAACTTTGCCCCAGAGCGTAATGTAACATGGTACACAGGTAATGTTCATTCTACTGGCCGTCACCTCCGGGACGCGAGAGCGCACATCTGCTGAGCCTGGAGCCCAATGGGAGCTAACTCCTTTCTGCAGGAAAAAGTACTGCGGAACGGGCCTGTTTGCCGCTGAGCCTGCCCCTTCTGGCAACAGCCCTAAGAAGCTGATGTTCTTTGGAACAACTCTCAGCTACTGTTTAAACTGCGCAAAGGAAGCCTCTGCCACCTGCACAAAGTGCATTGCCGGCTAGCATCATCAGCACAGCATGCTGAAGATCTCACTCGTGCCTTCTAGTAGGTTCTGGGCTTCAAAATACATGATCAGAGGCCCAGCCTCTCCGGGCCAGTGAAAGCATGCTTACAAAGGAATTACCCATCTTCTGGGTATTGTGTGTGCTTTCCCTAATTTCTTAGGGAAATACTTAAGTACGTCTTTCCCCTCCTTATTTAAATTGTCAACTCAGTCAGAACTGTATGCATCTTCGTTTCCTTTAGTTTCTTCACAGCGGTGGGCGCACTGTTAAATAATGCTTACAGGAATACTTAAGAAAACAGCCACAGCATATGTCTTGGGACAATTAAGAGGCTCTTAGAGAGCCTTTTTATTTTTCTTATACAGTGGGGAGCTCGCCGGGAATATTTAAGTCCAAGTTAAACATGGGGAAGAAGAGCGAACAGCTTTGACAATGTCGCACAGATAAAACACAAGTCATCAATTATTCATGCAAAGATGGGAGTAAAGGGAACTGGTAAACAGAAAGCTCAGTGGCTGCGGTGTCAATGAAACACATCAAAAAAACTAGTGACGTTGGTAGAAGGGAGACGATTCAGAGGCTTTGATAGTATCATAGCTAGGCACAGGTGTCAACTTGACAGTTAAGTGTTTGAGCTCTGGGGACATTTGTAGAGAATTAGTGGTTGAGTTAAGCCCAGAGCAGACTTTTAGGAGATTGCCTAGCTGACGGGGAAGGCCCAGCCCATGGTGGGTGGGACTCAGCCCTGGAGTAAAATACAGAGGTGGTTGAGAAAATCGGCATTCTTGTGTACATTTGGCCAGACATGCTAATTTGGCAAGTAAGGATCATCTCTCTCTCTCAGGCATTATGTAGAGATGGTGTGGCCATTTCCCTTGGCTCTGGTGTTGGTGCATGCTGCCTTGTCAGGCTGGACTATGAACTGTAACTGGACTATCCTAAGAAAATAAACCCCTTCTTTCCTTAAGCCATTTGATGGTGATTTATCAGCAACCATGCAGGTTGACTGCAGCAGATAAGAAAAGAGATCAGGAAGATCTGGGAAAGTGGGAATGTTAAGGGTTCTGAGGGGAGACCTTTGGCTTGGAAAGTGTCTAACAGGACAGGGATAGCTTCACTATTGCGGTGGTACTTTGATTGAGGGACTTCTTATGCAGTTGTGAGGACACAGAGAAGTGGCATGGAAGTTGTAGCTTATGTTCCAAAGTTTTAAGATAAGCATCGAGTAGGAACACTATTGACTACTAGTGGCTGGCGATATAATGATCCAAATTGAACCAATAAAGTTACAGTTGAGCCCAGTAATCAAATAAGACAGGATAGCCAGGAACTTTTTTACCTTTCAAGTGAAGTCCTCTTCAGCCCACGGGGGTCCGTCTCAGCTGGACCTCACCTGCTCTTCCTGTCTCTTCACTTATCTGGCACTGAGCTTTCCTGTCTCTGCCGGTCAGCATCGTGAGTGCATCTCTGCGATTAAATTATGAAGACGAGCTCCATTTCCTGCCACTGTTTGGCCACCTCTGCACACGGGACAATCACTTTTGACAGTGGAATTGCTCTGAATTCAAGTCACACACATAGAAACCGTTGGGTCTATGCTACCAACCACTCCTGATACATTTAGTCCCAGTGCTGACCTTCTGGATGAAAAGCTCTGTATATCACAACTGAAAGATTTTTGTAGTCCTCAGAAACCACAGTATTCCTTCCTTGGAATCAAAACTACAGTTGTGGGATTTTTCTTATGCCGTCTCTTTTTCCTTATGCCTGCTATAATTATTTGAGGGAAGGAACAAGCACTAGCTCAGTGTTTTAGTCCATTATTTGTTGCTCTAACCATTGATAGGGTAACAAATATCTCACAGTTCTTCAGGTTGAGCAGTTTAATGTGTATTGAAAGAGCTGGCACGTGGTGAGGGCCTTCCTGCTGGGTCATTCCGTGTTGGAAGGTGAGGTGGTAAGGGAACGAGGAGTTGAACATACTGTTTATGACAAATCCACTCCCATGATAGCAGCATTAATCCCTTCATGCGGGCTCTGCCCTCGTGACCTAGTCACCTCTTAAAAGTCACTACCTTTCAGCACTGCTGCTTCGGGAATTAAATTTCCAGCACGTGAACTTTGGGTGGAGGCGTGTTCAAAGGGTCACATCCGTTATTTCCTGCTGTGTGCTTTGATTGATCTACATCTGGTAGTTCCTGGGTGCTGGGCCACATGGGTAGTCAGCCATGGTGCTTGTGCTTATTTTTGTGGGTCACACAAGTGAAAAGGCTGGAAAATCAGAGGGAGTCTAGCAGGGGAGATGAACAGTAGCAAGAGGAAAAGGAGGGGGGAATGGGACTAGGGACCGTGGGGTGAAAAATATAATAAATTCACTATATTCATGTATGCAGCATTAAAAAAGAGAAAAAAGGGAAAAATATGAGTTTTTAAAGTTTTATAGCTATTTATCATCCATTATGATCTATGATCCATCTATACTTAGGTATCTATCATCTATGTAGCAGTCTACTGTCAGCTGTCTTTCTATGATCTATCTTCTGTCATCTATCAATCTATGTTTCTGTATCATCTATCTGTCTGTCTGTCTGTCTGTCTGTCTGTCTGTCTATCTACCCTTGCTTTATCTATCAACTATGGTTGTATGTGTGTGTGTGTGTGTGTGTGTGTGTGTGTGTGTGTGTGTGTGCATGCCATAGCTCCCATGTGAATATCAGAAGACAACTTGCAGAAGCCAATTCTCTCCCTCTACTCTGGGGTTTCTAGAGATGGAACTGGTGGCAGGTGTCTTCACCCGCTGAGCCATCCTGCTGGCCTGATCATTGATTTTGAAGATTTTTGACTCTATGGAATTTCTTGTTCATCCTGTTGTCTGAAGTAAATTCACAATCATGCCTGTCTTAATATACTGATTGAAAAAACTTAGGTACATAATCCAGAGACAAGATAAAGTGGAAAAAAATCAGATTTTTAGCTTATTCTTTTTTGTTAACAATAGCACAAGTATATCATTATGAACATATTCTTAAATAATTAAAAACACTTCAAAATGCATTTTAAAAAATACTTTATGATACTTATATTTCAATAATCAGGTGGATAAGATGACCCGTTCTGTGGATAGTCAGCCTCTTTCCCCAGCCATTCCTGTCATTGCCCAATGGGCCCATGAGCAAAGTGGACATGGTGGCAGAGACGGAGGTTATGCATGGGCTCAACAACATGGACTTCCACTCACCAAGGCTGACCTGGCTACAGCTGCTGCTGAGTGCCAAATCTGCCAGCAACAGAGACCAATGCTGAGTCCTCGATATGGAGCCATTCCTCGGGGTGACCAACCAGCAACATGGTGGCAGGTTGACTACATTGGACCACTTCCAAGATGGAAAGGGCAGCGCTTTGTTCTTACTGGGATAGACACTTATTCTGGTTATGGATTTGCCTTTCCTGCACGTCATGCTTCTGCCAAGACTACCATCCAGGGACTTACAGAATGCCTTATCCACCGTCATGGAATTCCACACAGCATTGCTTCTGACCAGGGAACTCATTTCACAGCTAAAGAAGTACGGCAGTGGGCTCATGACCATGGGATTCATTGGTCTTACCATGTTCCCCACCATCCTGAAGCAGCTGGCTTGATAGAACGGTGGAATGGCCTTTTAAAGGCACAATTACAGCGTCAATTAGGTGGTAATAGTCTGGAGGGATGGGGCAGAATTCTCCAGAAGGCAGTATATGCCTTAAACCAGCGTCCAATATATGGTACTGTGTCTCCTATAGCCAGGATTCACGGGTCCAGGAATCAAGGGGTGGAAACAGGAATAGCTCCTCTTACTATCACTCCTAGTGACCCATTAGGAAAATTCTTCTTCCTGTTCCCACAAGCCTGTATTCTACTGGCTTAGAAGTTTTGAGTCCAAAGCAGGGAATGCTTCTGCCAGGAGACACAGCAACTATTCCTTTGAACTGGAAGCTAAGGCTTCCTCCTAGTTATTTTGGACTTCTGATGCCCTTGAGCCAACAGGCTAAGAAAGGAATAACAGTATTAGGAGGGGTGATTGACCCAGACCACCAAGGAGAAATTGGACTGGTTCTCCACAATGGTGGTAAGGAAGAATATGTCTGGAGTATAGGAGACCCACTAGGGCGTCTCTTGGTATTACCATGTCCTGTGATTAAGGTCAATGGGAATTTACAGCAACCCAACAGAGGAAGGACAGTAAATGGTCCAGATCCTTCAGGAATGAAGGTATGGATAACCCCTCCAGGTAAAGAGCCAAGACCTGCAGAAGTACTTGCTGAAGGTGGAGGAAATACAGAATGGGTAGTAGAAGAAAGTAGTTATAAATACCACTTAAGGCCACGAAACCAGTTACAGAAACAAGGATTATAATTGCCATGAGTGCCTCTGGTCTAGACTGTCAAGAATAGACTTGTGCATGTGCACATACTCTAAGAAGATATTTATGTAATGTAATATGTTAATCTGTAGTTATGAGATGAAATGCTGTAATCTACATTACGATATTGTGTTATGGGACACCAAGACTAAGCATTTCTTAAGGGGCATTGTCATTAATCTTGTAAAAATAATGCGTGTGCGGTTGTACGTGGATAGCTATATTATGTTAGGCGGAACTATGAATCTTACTGTTCTATTTGGAGAATTTTTAATGGCCTAAGGAAACGTGATTTGGTGTCAAGTTGACAAGGGGTGGACTTGTGATAGTTAAGCCTGGATGTCAACTTGACACACCCGGTATTAACTAAGCTGGGCTGAGACCACGTCTGGAAAGGATCAACTGAGACTACTTGAAGGATACCCACCCTAGATCCTATCAGGACCTCCAAAGCTCTCAAAGGATCCTCCCAGTACTGCATCATATAAAAAGGAGCCACCAAGGAGAACAGATGCCTTCTTGCAGCTGTGCTAGGAATCGTTCTTCCTTCCGGCCGCCCGGTTCCTTCGACCTTCCAAGACTCCAGGAGTTCTCCAGCCTTCAGCCAGCACCTACTTGACTACCGAACTGAGCAACTAGCTGTTGGCAGCCATCGTTGGAACTACCTCGGCTACTGACAGCCTTCGCTGGACTACCTCGGCCATATCTGTAAGCCAACTCAATAAATTTCCTATATATATATATATTCGTTCTGTAAATTCTGTGACTCTAGAGAACTCTAACTAATATACACTTCAAAATGCATTTTAAAAATACTTTATGATACTTATATTTTACAAATGTAATTAATTTCCCCTCCAACTAGCTTAGGAAAAGTTAGGTTCCTGTATGAATCTTTTTCGTTGAATTAATTTTGTTTTTTACCTAGTTATACTAGCTCAATGGGTAGGTATCCTCGCTCCTTTCCTTCTCCCTTCCCCTCTTCCATCTCCTTCCCCCTTTTACATCCCCATCCAACTCTCTCTCTCATAACTCCCTCTCTCCCTCCTTCCCTCCCCTCTTGGTGTTTCCTGCCTTCTCCCTCACACCCTCCAGAACTAGCTTACATGGGCCCTGAAGTTCCCTTTGAGTCATTTACACTAGTGGGGGTTCAGGACTCTGTGGTATACTTTTGAGCCCCTTCTTGGGCTGTCCACTAATTTAGGAACTCCGTTATATCTGTTTAACACTTTGCCTCTAAGGAACCTACTGCCTGAAGCCATCTCCCCTGAGATCAGTGCTAGTCTTTGGGGGTTGTTGACATGTCAATCATTGTGCAGTCAGGTAAGGTCCAATCACATTGCACTAAGATCTTAGCTGCCAAGCCCAGATTTGAGCGGAGTATTTTGACTATCGGTGGGCCTCTTCATCTTTAGGCTTTTACGGTCTTGCTGCCCCTCCTCTTTCGCAAAGTTCGCTGAGCTTTAGAATGGGGAGAGATTTGGCTGGTCTGGTTCTGGGTGAACATTGTAGGGTCTTTGGTTTTCTGAATTAAGTTGGTTGTTGTTTTCAGTTTTGTGGTTCTTGCACTGCACTTGGCTGCATCTTGTTTGGGTGTGGCAGTCTTCACCTAACCAAAGATATAAGACTATTTAAAAGACGGTCTTAATGTAAGAAGAGGCTTAAAGGTAGAGGGAAGATAGGAGTAGGACACAGTAGTGAGTGGGTCAGTCTCCCAGTTGCCGGTTGGCTTCCATCTAACTGCCAGCCCTCGTCCCCTCCATGACCGGGGATATATGCCCAGCTCTTCAAACCTGTCAACCCCAAGTGAAGAGGAAGGGAAGTGTGAGTGAGCTTGTCAGAGGTCTTGTTACTTAACGCCCATTTGTGACCACTGTGGCCTAATTTCTCTATTGAACTATGCTCCTTTGTCCCCTTTCTCTTGAGGGCATCTTTCCCTTTCTCTCCTAGCTATAATCCTTTGTGGTAACACAGAGATTTACCTTTAAGTATGTCATTAAGAGGGTTTGAAACTAGGATCCACTTATAAGGAAGAACATGGGGCATCTAACTTTCTGTGCCTGGGATACTTCCCTCAGTATAATTTCTTCTAATTCCACCCATTTACTGGTAAGTTTCATTAATTCATTTTTTGATGGCTGAGTAGTATTCCATTGTATAAATGTACCACATTTTCTTTATCCATTTGTCAACTGTTATACATTTGGGTTGATCCATGACTTTGCTATTGTAAACAGTGCTGCAATGAACATGGATGTACTTGTGTCACTATAGTGAAATGATTCTTGGCTTATTCTTAAGTTGGATATGTAGTGAGAAAATAACCGGAGGCCACTGTAGCATTTCAGTTTCAGCCATTGGGTGGTTAACAGAGTGGGAGAAAGGGTGAAATGGATTTCAATCTGTGCTTTGTTACTTTGCCAAATGACCTCGAACTAGTGCTTTGGTTTTTGTGGTCATTGTTTTTTCATCTATAAAATAAAAAAACATAAAAATAGACCATATGCTAAGTTTTTTCTTCTTTTTCTTTTTAAAATGGAATGCTTCACAAATTTGCATGTCATCCTTGCGCAGGGGCCCTGTTAATCTTCTCTGTATGGTTCCAATTTTAGTATATGTGCTGCCAAAGTGAGCAAAATATTCTAAGATTTTTATGGCATTAATAGTGTAGGAAAATAGCGTACGAATCTCAAGGGCTTATAGTGGAAGCAGCGTTCAGGTTCAGGAGGGTATTTTGACCTGCTAGCAGAGACCACTGGAAATGGAATAATCATAAGCCATGTCCTTCATTTTTCCCGAGAAATGGTTTTCCCCATTGAGTTCTTTTGTGTGAAGCTACTATACAAGCCAAATAAAAGAGAAAACGGCAGGCAAGACCAGGGAGTACCCACCCTAGAGAGTAAGCTTCAGTGATGCCAAGCATTTAGCACAAAGCATATGGCAATAATATTATACAGATATCATATTCCCCATATTAATAAATGAAAAAACTGAGGCCTAAGAAAGTTAACCAAAGTTAAGCAAATTGCCTAAGGTTATAAGACATACAATAAATAAGTCACATATCTTAGATTCAGATTCAACTCTTTCTGGTTCCAAAGTTTCTGCTCTCAAACTCTTTTTAAAACAAGACACTACCAAAAAGGGCAGTTTTATCCTCTCATTCAGAATCTCCTGCAAACAGGAAGGTGAGTGATTGATTCTTCAAAGGCTCCTGGGTGGTTGGCAAGGGGAAAGAAATGTTGATTTAGTTTTGTTGGAAGAGAGACTCCTGGAGGCAAAGGTATTTTTTTATCCATATGAAATTTATTTATGTAGATCATGAGAGTTATGTAGATTATGGTAGTGTTTAGAAGGATGTATTACTAAGAACTCAGCATGATTTAGTAATTAGCAAACGTGAAATTTCTTAGAGAACTTTATATTCTGAGCAACGAAGTTACTATCATCTGCTACAGTTGTGAAGGGGCTTTCAGATGTTTTTTCTTCTGGTTACATGAATAAGAACTGAGGTTCTGGAGCCCAAAGATTTGCTCACCATCACAGAGATGTGTAGTGGATCTTACAAGAACGTGTTTGATGCCTCCTAAGTTTCCAGCATTTTTTTCTTCCCTATGACCCTATCATCTTCTGGAGTGAAGGACTTCTGGATCTTTTTTAAATTTTTTTTTTCCTACTTTTACAAGCATATTGAGTATTCATCCCATCTTCCCTTCCTCTCTCTTCCCTCCTTTCCCTTTACTGTTCCCTCCCACTCCCTCCCACTCTTCTGCCCACAGGCCTCAGTGGACCTCAGGGTTTACCCTGTGGGGACTCAAGCCTCTGTAGTGTAACAAATCACCTCTCTTCAGGCCACCCCACTGATGTGTGCATTTCCCTTCGCTCATCCAGCTTTAGACCTAAAGGTTTCCACTGTGAGTTCCCATTCTATGGGTATAATAACAGTGCCTACAGAGCAGTTTCATGTACTGTCTTCTTAACTATAGGCTTATTGGTTGTCTTTCTATTGAACTATTTCCTTCCAGCAAAGGTATTTTTAATTGTCTTGTCCAAGTTGACAAGGGGCATTTGCCTCATTACTGCTGCGAAGGACATGTCTTTCCCAATGGGACTGTATCATCTTTGTCCCTCATGGGTTCCTGTATTAGAAGTTCAGTGCCCAGGGTAGTGGTGTTGGGAGATGGTATAGAATATTCGAGAAGCAGAGTTTGATGGGAGGCCCTAAGGTCACTGGGAGATACTCTTAGAAGGGAATGTGGGGGCCCAGGTTGTGCTCTAGCTTTTTCATTGAGATATGATCTCTTCTTCCCATCCACACTATCGTTGCGACACCATCTGCTGGCGGATCCTTACCAGACGTCAAATCCATGCGGTCAAAGCCTTGCCAGGGTCCTCATCCAATCTTGACTTTAAACTTCCAGAACTGTGAGTGAAATAAGTTCTTTATGCAGGTAGTTTGCTTTAGGTATTTTCTTACAGTAATGGCAAACGAAGCAATGGAGTTCTCTTTGGGGCATAAGAACATAGTTCTTCAGCCCCTGTGCTTGGCTGAAGCACAGGGTCGCTTGGGCAAAAACAGATGGATGGACCTTTCTTTGAGAGGAGGTGTCACTGAGTGTGGGAATGGATCTATTGCATATGCTTCTGTTGCCGCCTGCCTGCTGTGACTGTGTGGTATGTACACCCCTGGCAAGTTCCCAAGGACGTGTTTCCCAATGCTCCTGATCGCCGCCTCCTCCAGAGGGTTTGCCTTGACCAGAAAGCATTATGATGTGGTCTCTGCAGGATATGCAGGAAAATACCATATCCCCAGAGATATGAAACCCTGGAGCCCACCCATGCTTTCTACTTAGCAGCCAGGTTGAGTGCCACACAGCTCGTATTCTTCCAGATCTGCCAGAGGATTCATTAGAGCAGATAGTTGGTCCCATTGCTAACATTTCTTATCAGCAGTTCTAGGGTGGAACTCGGCCTTTGCACTTGCCCCAATGCTCAGATGCTGGGCTTCCCAGGCTCGTTAAGGTGTGGACTCCAGGGCTCACTGGGTGTAAAGAGGACTAGGAAGGTTCATAAGTGGTTGTGTGAAGGGAGTTTTCCCACCCACAGAGTAGCTCCCGCTGAATCAGAAACAACCCCTGTTTATGTCGGGCACCAAGTCATATGGTGGCATCACTGTTGAGACATGGCCCTTCCTCGTAGGGTCCCTCCTCAGCATGCCTCAGAATTGCTCACAAGTTTTGTACTCCCATTGTTAACCCACTTCTTTACCACCATTTAAAGTGGAGGAGGTTGGGAATGGGCAAAGGTGGTTGATGTGTAGGATACAGTAATGTTTTTGACTTTTTAAAAAATTTCTTCCACTCATACAAAGTTGATAAGTCCCCCATTCCCCTCCCTCCCTCCACCCCTCCCTGGATCCTCTTGCTCCCTTCCTTCTTTTCCCCTTCCTTTCCTCCCTTCCTCCCTTTCTCCCAGTGGCCCCCCTCCCCCCATCCCTGGAGCATCCTTTAGTGTGCATGTCAAACTTTCCTCTGCGTCCTCTTCTCTGATGAGGTGAAAGGACTCAGTAGCATTGCCTAGAGCTCTTTTTTGTGTTCCCCTTTAGTATAGGAACATTATTGTGGCTGTTAATCCCTTGCTTCTAAGGATCCTAGTGCCTGTGATCCATGCTAGACTTTGAGGGGTCAATATGTTGGTCATTGCGCAGGTCATGCAAGGTCCTATTATGATTACTTCGGCCCTAACTTGGAGTAGGATACAGTAATTTTAAACACACACTTAAAAAGAGCGAGGACTTTTCTTATCATGCAGAAACTTTACTTGCTTTTTTTTTTGCATAGACAAACATCATAGAGGTGCAGTTGGCTGGTTCTATCTAGTTCAGTGTCTGTGCATAGACAGTCAATGCTATTTGTAAAACTCATGTCAGTCTATAAGGTAAAATTTTCTCTTTTTCATCCACATACATGTTGACAATGTGCTCATTTTGGGCCCAGATAAAACGTATTTAATGAATGCTTACATAATCACTCAAAGAAGAAAGAGTCGTATGTCCCACAGCTGCCTGATGATACTCCTAGGAATAACATTTATTCTCCAACCCCATGGAGAATATTTCTACTGATCCATCTTGGATGTAAGCTGACAGGGAAGAATAAGGGTTGTAATAAGAAAGGGAGGGGGATGGAACTGGGGGTTAAAGTGTGAAAATATCATAAATTCACTCTATCCATGTATGAAACACTAAAAGAATAAAAAAGGTATTTCGAATGATATAATAAGAAGTAAAATATAATATTCTCCTGGGCTGGGAATATAGGAATGCTCCAATTTTCATGTCTTTTCTTATAAGTGTGGCCAACTGAGTTTTACCAGGGTTGCATTTGATGCTCAAGTACTTGCTGGCGCACTATTAGGAGTATACTATTGAGGAAGGCATCTCTCCTGATGTCAGCGTTAACCTTCAGCTGTCTCCCAGGAGGGTTCAGGGCCTCTTGAGATCTTTCTCCTTTGGTGGCAAAATGACTCAAATCCTGTGCAGGTCTTATGGAAATATACATAGCTGCAATGAATTTATAGATACAACAGCCCTGTCATATCCAGAAGATAATGTCTGGCCTGCCCCTTGCTGCACTTCAGGCTCTTACAATCTTACCATTCCCTCTGAACTTTGGTGTGTGTGTGTGTGTGTGTGTGTGTATGTGTGGTTTAGATGTCCTGTTTATGGCCACAGCCACTTATTTTCTGCCCTTGGAGCAAAAGTTTTGTAAAATTATTGTCTACAGAATCTGGAAAACAGGAAATGCTTTTAGTGAACTTGAGCACTGGAATAATTTGTTATTCAGAGGACTCCTTATACGTGCGCCCACTGGTACTAGCTGAATTTAATAAAGTAATTATAAGACAGAAGTCAGCCTGGGTTGCAACCAGTTTAAGGTGGATTGAGACTCTGGAAGCTACAGGACTGGAAAGTGAGGCTGCTTTTGGTTTTTCAAAGACATGGCCACTGAATCACAGCCTTAGCTGAGGACAGATTCAGAGTCTTGCTGTTGAAACAGTCTCAGCAGATGACCCTCACACTCTTTGTTAATATACCCGAAATGAACAAGTACACACTGTTAAGTAGACAAAGAAAGCACTGCTAGAAATACCAGGATGTGTTCCCACCTAAGCCCTGTGGAATGGGGGCCACAGGTGTCCCCCCCAGACTCCCTTGACTGGCATCCCCCAGTTGCTGCAGGTACTGGTTGCTAGTAGTTCCCACCTGTGCTCTTTTCCACATACTTGCTCTTAGCTCACTAACTGGGCCTGTTCTGACCTCCCTCTGGTCCATGTCTCATCATCTAGTGGCCTTTCCACAAGTAATTTTGAAAGATTTTGAAGCTGGGTGAAGCACAGCCATGATCTAGAAGGCCACGTGGCGGAAGGAGAGAACCGACTCTTGTAAGTTGTTTTCTGGCCTGCACACACACACACACACACACACACACACACACACACACACATGCACGCACGCACGCACTGTGGCACATGCATCTCCACCCCCTTCTCATTCACATGTATAAGATAAAATATGTAGATATGGAAAATATTAAACAGGATGAAGGAGGCAGAAATTTCCTTGGAAAAGCTAAAACATCCCTTAACATTAATTAGTTGGTAAGGTATGAAAATGTAGTCATGCTTTATGTGTGCATAGACCATACATAATCCCAACAGGCAGTTTTGTAGAATTTAACCAACCTGCTTCCCTGTAAGAGCGGAATGTACAGAGAAAGGACACCCAAGTTGTGGGCATCATTTTTTTTTCTCCCATTTCTATAACCGATATTTTTGCTGATGCTTGAGTAAGAACAGGAAAAGTGCCGAATATTGCATTATACAGGAGGTTCATTATGGAGTCAGTGCGCAAAGCCCTGGTTACTCTAACAAAAAGGGAACTGAACTGATGTGAATAGCAACAATGGGGAGTCATTACTGCCCTAAATGTCTTTCCGGGTGGATGTGGCTGACCCTCCGAGTGCTCTGAAAACTCTAGGATGCGATGCAGCCTTCCGCAGCCTTCCGCAGCCTTCAGCCGCGGCTCTTTTCACTTCTGAGTCTGCACAAGGCTCTGTGCCACGAGGTTGCCTTTCTGCCAGCAGCAACTGGCAAGGAGAAAAGTCACTGCTCCTGGGAGCTGCCCAGCGAGGACAGCCAGGGCCTCCTCCATCTGGTCCCTGCTGTTGCAGCTCTCCAGCCCCTGGGCACCACCTTCATGCCCATCGTGGTTCACGTCTTATTAAAGGGCCATGAATGTGCTGAATCACTTTTTAGTCGTGAAGATATCTAATTTGGTCCTTTAAGTACAGCAAAATGATCTGAGCTCTTTTGGAATGTTCTTTTTGGAACACTTGAGTGTTGTCGATGGACTTACTGAATGTAAGTCCCAAATCCCTTCCAGTTTGCAGAGTCCTGAATACTTTGGCTTGATTGGCTTTTCCCCATTCCTGCTAAGCATGGGAACTACAGGATTTTTATTCCCCAAATATATCTATTTATTCATTCATTTACTAAGAGAGAGAGAGAGAGAGAGAGAGAGAACTTTTGGAAGTTGTTTCCTTTCATTATGTAGGTTCTGAACTCAGGCTGCCAGGTTTTCATGCAAGCATCTTTACGCCCTGAGCAATCTCGCTTCCCCCTTTTCCAACTACTGTAACGTACATTCTCTCTACCCCAAGCAAATTTCTTTCAAATCCTTTATATTCGTTTTCTACCCATCTTTTCAGTGACTTAACACCATTTAGATGCAGCTTTGAAGAGTGACTGGTTGCATGTGCTTCAGAGGCAAAAGATCTGGATTTGGATCTGCCTTCTCCTCTTGCAACGTTTGACCTTGAAAAATTCAATTATGGTCTCTAGGCTTTTTGTTTCTCCATCTCGGTTATGGGAGCAATTGTGGTAAGTATTTCAGAGGGTTGTTAAAAGGCTTAAATAGATAGCCTGAGGGATTTGAGAAAATGGCTAAGCTGACATAAATTTTTAATTTCTCTAAGCCCTTGGATAAAATTAAACAGAGCCACTAGATAGACTAAAGCCCCAAATCCCCCCAAATCTTTGGTCAACATTTACAAGAAAATGAATTGACAAATTATCCTAGTGAACTCTACATAGGTGAGGATAAACCATCACCACAACTGTGTCAAAGGCTGTGTGTGCTGCACCAAGAAAACAAAGGAAGCAATGGACATCCACTGTGGTTTCAGTATGTTTTGTTCCCAGACTAGCAGACACGTGTTCCCTGCAAACCACCTGGGCACAGTGGCTCACCTGGAACGAGTTTCATGTACACTGTTCCACTAGCAGAGAAAAGAACCGAAGCGCACGACACGAGGCCAATGGGGGCAAAGAGAAAAGAAGCCCCCCATGAAAGCAGGGAAGGAGGAGACCAGAGCTGGATTTTTCAGCAAACCCAGGGTCTGCGAACATGACAGAGGCGGCAGCAGAGGGCGCTGCAGAGCCGCGGAAAGCTGCTCTGTCTATGTAAATAATGCACCGCAGAAAGATTGTCAGATTCCATAAAAGATGTAAAAAAAAAAAAGGGGGGGGGGGATAAGGAACATAACAACATTTCTGCGAACAATTAAAGCATGCCAGAGAGGACATGTTTATAAAGCTGATGCGAACGCAGCCTTGAGAGCGGAATGGCGAGTGAGCAGAGAAACTTTTCTTGACGGTGAAACAGCTGCAGGCGGCGTCTGTGGGGGGGACCCCCAGAGCAGCCGTGGGCTTTCCTTAGTCCTCCTCCAGGAGAAGCCCGCAGAACCAGCCGACGGGTCAAGTGGGCCAAAGCTTCGCTTTGAAGGAGCTGACCAGAGTTTAATGACCACGCAGCGCGCAGGCGATCAAATCTTGCCTGGGTAGCAAACCTAAAGCCCAGCCAGGCAGAAATCAAGACGAAGACAGCAACAGAAAATGCTTGGGAAGGTTCATACGTGATTTTGGAGTTCACTTGGATCCACATTCAATAGTAAAGGCATGGACACCCCTCAGGCAGATGAGACTGTTTTTAGCTTAGATGGTGTGACAATTGGCATGGATGCATTGGTGACTGAATGGAGGGAAGGCGTTTTCCAGCACAGAGTTAGCGCTGGTGTTGCAAAGACTGGGGCTGAGGACTATGCAAGCCAGCTTTACTAGGTGGGTCTGCATTAGAGGACCCTGCCCGCTTAACTCCATTCTGATCTGCATCGCCCGCACTCCCAGGTCTCACACTTGAGAAACTGCACTATTTGCTGCACTATTACTATTTCTGTGGCTTTAGATTTTCTACCCTATTAGTTTCCCCCCATTCTCTCTGTACTAAGACCCTTCTTCCTCTTCCCATGAGGTTAGGTTCTGGAGGTTATGTTCATTCAAATGCAAAGGCCACCGATGTTAGCCCCTTCCTCCTTGGCACTTTGATAACAACCTATCTAGACTTCTGCAAACTTATCAATAGGTCAATAGCTGCCCCTGTGTTTTTCTAGCTCTGACCTTTCCTAGCAATTCATCCTGCTTTCTTGACATTTCTAGTTGAATATCTAAAAGACTCTTTAAATTTAACTTAACAGAAATCAGTATTGACTTCTTTCTCTCCCCTACTCCTTCCAGTCTTCCTCACGCCAATAAACCATGCAGCTTTTACCAGTGAGTCAAACCAAAAGCAATTTCTTTCAAATACCACACTTAATCCATCAGTATACTGCAGTATCCTCTTTCTGAATAGACACTTTGCCCATTGATTTATTTGCATTTTCACTAAATTTCCCTTGCACATCCCCACTAAATATCTCTGCATGATGACTGTCTTACAACTACTTCTGAATTTTTCCTCTGTTTTCTCATTGAAGTTGGAATAATTGCTTACAAAATAGGTCAATACAGATCATGTCTTCCACTGCTTAGAAATTCCAGAAGTTTCTGATTGTGTTTTGAACAGAATCTGAAATTAAACTTTCACGAGTATAACTTATCTGACCTCTTGTCTATATCGTTTATTTTTTATTTTTTTCCTTTTCTTTTTTTAACAATTTTATTATTATATCCTCTCATACAAACTTAATAGGTACACCAGTTCCCTCCCTCCCTCCTCCTCCCCCCGACCCCTCTGCTCACCCTCCCCTCACCCCTCCCTCCCCATCCCCCAGTGCCCCCCCCAATCCCCAGAGAATCCTTTAATGTGCATGCCTGACTCTACTCTGGGCCCTCCTCTCCGATGACGTACATGGACCCAGTGGCATTTCCCTGAACCCTTTCCCGTGTTCCCCTTAAGCATAGGAACACTACTGTGGCTGTCAATCCCTTGCCTCCAAGGATCTTGGTGCCTTTAGCAAATGCTAGACTTTGTGGGGTCAATAGTGTGTTGGATATTGTGTAGGGCATGCAAAGTCCAATTATGATTGCTTCGGCCCTAACTTGTGTGGAATATCTTGCATATCATTGCTCCTCTCATCCTTGTGCCCTTACAATCTTACCACCCCCTCTTCGCGAATTTCCCTGAGTTTCAGGATGGGGAGAGATTAGACTGGCCTAGTTCTAGGTGGTTGTATATCGTTTATTTTGTAGAGAACCAGACTAGTGGAAAGTGATGTTTGCTAGAAAAGGGATCTCATTTCATGGCAGAAAACATGAAAGGCTGAGAAGGATAGTAATCATGGGGTTTCATGGAAAAACAGATGTGCAGTGGGCATAAAACCCACTGGTGCTTTTTGGAGTCCCTATTGAAATAAGATTCTAGCCTGAAACTTCAGGATTTCTGTCTGACTGGAAATATTTCATGCATTAAACTGCCTCTCTCTGGCTTATGCTGAATATCTGGAAGCATTTGATTCTCTGGCAGGATGGCAATCCAAGAACATACTAGAAACTAGGAAAGCTTTCCCATAATTCTCTTCTCCTTCCTACCAATCAGAAGTCCCATGTCTGCATTTGCATACAGATTCCCAGCCCCCTGTCTATAAATAAAATCTAGTGGAACTGGTCCCTGTCTTCTTACTGCCCTCCCTCTGGGAGGTGGTGGGATTTCCAGTCTTTCCTGGCCAACTATGCTCTGTATTTTCCATCTCTGTGTTTTTTTTCTATTTTTTCATATTACCTGGCCTCAGGGCAGCTTCATGAGTCGTTACGCTGGACGTGACATATTTAATTGAGTTTTAATACATGTAAAGACTGGCTGAGATACAATTTGTCTCTTTCCCATGATACCCTGGCCACGCTGGTCCTCCTTTGATAACTGGAAACTATGAAAGACCTTTAGGACAAAGATGGGGTAGATCATAAGTAGTGTGGGGGGCTGGGGCTTGGCGCTGGGGAGTCTGTCACCATGTGTCTGATGAGGAGGCAGATTTTTAAATTTATTTTTATTTGTTCAGAGTTTCATCCATGAGCACAATGAGCTCATGTGATTTTCATCCCCATAATTACCCAATCCCTTCCTCCTCTTTTTCCCATTATAAACTTTTTTCTTCCCTACCAGTCTTCTTCTACTTTCCTGTCTTTCTGTGTGTGTGGCTCACGGAGTTCCTCTGGGCTGTCTTGATTGGCATGTGCCTAGACACTTGCTGGCGCATTGATTGTGTATCAGTGGATATGCCATTGAAACAAGTAGCTCTCCCCACTCAGCATTAACCCCCAACTGTCTCTCCAAAAGGCGTGGAGTCTCCTCAGCTCATTCTCCTTCTGTGACCTAGATAATGCTAGGTCAAATATTGTGCAGGTCTTGTGGAAGTACGCATAGCTGCAGTGAACTCATGGATGTAACAGCATGTTATGTCCAGAAGATAATTTGATTGTATCCCAGCCTCCTCAGGTTCTGACATTCTTACTACTCCCACTTCTGTGATGTTCTGAGCCTTGGGGTTGAGTGTTTTAGATGTCCTCTTTAGGGCCGAGCAATCTACATTCACTTACTTTATGCACGTTGACCAGTTGTGATAAAACGCCTTCCATTGCAAAAGAAAGCTTTTATGTCTAGTGCTGGATGCTCCTTTAATCCATGGATGTACTGATAATGTTTAGAAGGCAGTGTGATGTCAAGTCCTTGTAGCTAAACCTTAGTAGTTTGCTACGAGTTATATTTTAAAAATGTGTTTTCTGTCTTTGTTGATTTGTTTCAGTTACATATCTTAGTAATTGGGAACCTGGGCGTGTCTATTGCTCATTTGATTGGCTCTGAAGACCAGGTAGATATACTTGGGAATGAACTCTTCTCTCAAGTATTGCTAGATAGAATCTGGTGCACCTTACCTGACTAGATGGTGGTGTATTTGAGGGGCCAGATGAGTGTCTCAAGGAGTAGGGTATAAGTCACAGAGCTGGATAAATGTCACATCCTTTAGCATTTTAAAGATTGTACTAAGGACTTCACTGGATTTGCTCATAATATTGGCTATCAACTAAAATTCCACTCTTAATTCATCCCTTTAGATTTGGGGCTTGATCATAGTCAAAATGAGAAAATAGAAGGGAGGAAATTCTACTGACTGCTCATTGTAAATGATGTCTCTGAACAGGTGACACAAGGGGATGCTCTCTCTTAGGAAGTCCTGGGTGAAAGAAATAAGAACACGAGGGCTACTTCTAGCTTGAGTCCATCACAGCAATGCTTCCATGGGAGCAGGAAAGCCAAATATTTCCTTTTGCTCCTCCTCAGAAAAGTCTGCTCTTCTCTGGAGCATGAGGAATTTGCCCATAGGAATCTATGTTCAGAAAGTGGCAACTCCAAAGCTACTTCTGTCCTAAAATCCAATGGAAGCTCATGGAACGTGCCAGCTTTTCTCTCTCCATAACTTCCAGGAGAGAAGAGACAGGTGTGTCTTAGAGATCTTGTGAGAATGGTATCAGATATGGACCAAGAAGCAGGACTACTGAGCAGCTAGTTGCACACACAGGATTCTAGGTTTCACCTTTCTCTGTCCACTTTGATTTTTAGATTAGTGAATACTCACTCTAATTTTTTCCTCCGGTTGCTTCTGTTCTTTACTTCTTCCTCTTGCAGCAGCTTTTTAGATTTGTCAGATAGGCTATTTGCCAAGAAGTTGCTCTTTGCACATCTTGGTAGCCGCAGCTTTTAAATAAACCTCATTTCTGGACCACATGTCAGACCCATTAACTCATGAATGCTTCCCCATCAGCCACAGGAAACTTCTTTTAAGATAGTCTGTTGCAGTATGGGTCTCTTTCTCTCTCCTTTATCCTTATATCCTATTCATAAGATTCAAACCAAGCTCTGTTACATGTCTCAGGGCCTCTGCATATACCCTAAGACCCAGTGTCAGACAAAATCTTTCCTAGGTTCCTTTGGTCTACAGCCTCCAGCTCAATAAAATGAACTGATAGGAAGCCAGGGACTTTCTTGAATAGACAGGATGCGATTGAACCATTATGGTGTGTGTGTGTGTGTGTGTGTGTGTGTGTGTGTGTGTGTGTGTGTTGGAGACAATCGCACAGCAGAAGGTATGGCTGTAGGAGAAGTGGGAAGCTAATTCAGGTCACCATAGCCATGAGGCAGTCAGAGCTAGAGTGGCAGGAAGCAGGGTCAGGCTACCAAACCTCAAGGCCAACCTATTGTGACACCCCTTCCTCCAGCAAGGCTCTGCCTCATAAAGTTGCCCCCAATAGAGGCCCCTATGTTTAAACATTGGCACTCTTTGGAGTGTTGGTGCCTTGTGGCAAGTTTGAAGTTTCTGCAAAGGAAGGTGAAGCTGATAGTTGCAGTGAGGGACCCAGGATGTTGGAGGCACCCAAACCATGGTCTGTGTGCTGAGGAAGGTTGTGAGTACAGATTGAAGCTGGTCCAGGGAGAAGCTGTTTGTGCTGTGGGCAGTGAAGCAGAAATGATGCCCAGAAATGATAATCCGGTTATATGACAAGTCACAGATGATGTCCATTGAACTAACACATATAGTGTTTAACTTGATGGACTTTCACCTTAATCGTGATTTGATGTTGGCCTTAATTTTGATTTTACATTTTCTTGCTGTGTCCTGATGATTCAATTTTCAATATGAATGTTATTCTGTGCTATTATATATTACAAGTATTCAACCTGGTTTCTAAGAGTTTACAGTTAAAGAGACTGGATTTGTGAAGTGTTGGAACTGAACTATGAATTATGAACATTTTATTTTTTTTGCATGTGGGCGGGCGTGCATGTATGTGTGGGTGTGTGTACAAGAGGGTACTTGAGCATGTATGTCTGTGGAGGCCCAAGAGTGACATTGGGAATCATTCTGGATTGCTCTACCTGCTTGTCGCTTCTTTTTTAAAAACATTTTTAAAATTATTTTTATAATTTTTTTTGTAAGTGCATGCATGCGTGTGTGTGTGTGTGTGTGTGTGTGTGTGTGTGTGTATGTGTGTGTATCAGAGGGCACTGTGTGTGCCTGTGGAGGTCCAAGGGTGACTTCAGGAATCACCCTGGATTGAACTACCTCCTCTTTGTTTTATTTGCTTTGGACTTTTCCAGGCTCCACCTTCCAGGTTTGGAAATGCAGGCAATTGCCATTTCTGCCTGGCATTTTTACGTGGGATCTGCATTCCGAACTCAGGATCTTCTGCTTGTGAGGCAGAGGCTTAACCCCTGAGCCATCTCCCTATCCTTTAGTGAACATTTTAAAGCTGGACTATGAGAATTTTTAATCTTTGGAGTATAAAAAAATTTCAAATTGAACTGAGATGTATTTTATATGATAAAAATGAATGTAACATCTGTGAAGATCAATTGAACTGGGATGATTTTGTAAAATGAATGTAGCATCTATTAACAACAGTTATGGCTGGAGAGTAACATGTTTGTGTGTTCAGCTGGCAAAGGGTGGAGCACACAGGTGGAAACAGCATCGATTGATAATTGATCATTGGCAGGTGGCAGCCCTCTGGCGAATCACTTTTTAGGAGTTCATGTCTTCAGGTTAAGAGAGCTGCATCATTCAAATTCCTCTCTTGTGGGAATCGAACTTGGCTGTGACCAGAGTCATAGTTCAATTTCCTTTCCCACAGCTTGATTTTTCTTACTTCACAAGCGTGGATCATGAAAGTCTTCCACAATTTGTTTCTTGCATTCCAGTCTCTATCTTACTATCTCTTTTTTGGGGAACATCAGTCTGTGATACATTGTGTTTTTGACATCATTCTACTATTTCCATATTTAATGGTTACCCTTAAGTACTTTGTTGCTTTTAGAGGTAGTATTATTTGTATGCGTATGTATGTGTGTGTGTGTGTGTGTGTGTGTTAATACCAAGAAAGAGGTCAATACCAAGTATCTTCTCTACTACTAACCACCTTATTTTTTTGAGATAGGCTCTTTCACTGAACGTGGAACTTATTATCCATTGGCTGGTCAGTGAACCTCTGGGATCCTTCTGTCTCTGTCTCCCAGGGTAGGAGTTACAGGTTCATACTGTCACACCACCCTTTTATGTGAATGTTAAGGATTCAAATTCTGGTCTTTATGCTTATGCAACAAGCTTTATCCCACTGGGCCTTCTCTCTGGCCCCTTGAGTGAAGGCTTCCATTTGACATCCGTCACTTTTACATGTTCCAAAATTATCATTAGACACATTAAAGCAATGAAACATAAAAGAAGGAAGGGGAAAGAAAGTGGATATTTGTTGGCCACATGCTATGTGCTCAATAAGACTTTTATTTCTGTTTTCTCATTTTCTTCCCCAAACAACTTTATTTAAAAATATAATTAGGCTCATTTTAGAAGGCCAAGGGAGGTAATGCTGAGAAAATAAAGGATTTATAATGCAAAAAAGTATAATAAATAAAATGCAACCAGAATTTCTTTTTTTTTCTTTTTTTTCATGGTAATGAAGGTTGCATGTATTGTAAAAGTATTATAATAAAAACATGGTTAATAAATAAGTACAGCTAATGCTTATTAATAGTTAAAATAGAGCTCTGAATGTTTTTTAAACATTTTTTATTATGATTTCTGCTCATACAAACTTAATAGGTACACCGGTTCCCTCCCTCCCTCCTCTTCCCCCTGACCCCCCTGTTCCCCCTCCCCTCACCTCTCCCTTCCCATCCCCCAGTGCCTCCTTACCAATCCCGGGAGAATCCTTTAATGTGCGTGCCAGACTCTACTCTGGGCCCTCCTCTCCGATGACGTACATGGACCCAGTGGCATTTCCCTGAACTCTTTCCTGTGTTTCCCTTAAGCATAGGAACACTACTGTGACTGTCAATCCCTTGCCTCCGAGGATCTTGGTGCCTTTAGCAAATGCTAGACTTTGTGAGGTCAATAGTGTGTTTGGACATTGTGCAGGGCATGCAAAGTCCAATTATGATTGCTTCGGTCCTAACTTATGTGGAGTATCTTGCATATCATTGCTCCTCCCATCCTTGTGCTCTTACAATCTTACCGCCCCCTCTTCCACGAATTTCCCTGAGCTTCAGGATGGGGAGAGATTAGTCTGGCCTAGTTCTAGGTGGTTGATATAGAGTCTCTGAAGTTCTGGATTGTGGTTTGTTGATTTTCTTTTGCAGTTTTGCTGCTCCTGCAATGCCCTTCATTCCATCCTGATGAGTATTGTATGTCACCCCCTGCAACCAGAATTTCTTAAGTCACATGATTTTTCTCGTAGAAAATGCTTTTTCATGGAAGACACAATAGGTGTGTGTGTGTGTGTGTGTGTGTGTGTGTGTGTGTGTGTGTATGTGTGTGTGCATGTGTGTGTGTAAAGATAGTCATGTGGTCATCTTTGTGAATTGACAATTAAAAGTGAATACTCTGGCTTCATAGTAATTAATTGTGCATCAGTGGACAAATTCCTTAATTTATGCTTAAGTTATCACATCTATAAAAAAGAAATGCCAGCATCCAACTCATAGGGTTACTGTGGAGAATCCATGAGATCAAGACTAGAATGGTACCTGGAAGAAACTAGCATTCAATAAATACAATCTGCTTTTAAAATTACTAGCGTGGAAAGGTCAGATTTCGTGGGTAGTTCAGGCATTCATTTAAATCAATTGGCATTACAGAAGTTGCCTAGGGTGTTGGAGTGACGACCTGGTGATTAAGAGAACTTGCTTCATAACCATGAAAACCTGAGTTCAGATATCAGTGCTCATGTGAGAAGATGGACATGGTCTCATGTGCTGACTGTAAGCCTAGCCCCCAAAGCTCCAGGTTCAGGAAGAGACTCTGCCTCAATAGAATAAGGCTGCCACCTTCCCCTCCCTTGGTCTTTGTGTGCACGTTAACATAGGCACATGTATCTTCATGCACATATGCACATAAAGCACATGCATGCACGTACACACACACACACACACACACACACACACACACACACACACACACACGGATTTACCTAATCCTCCAAAAACAGAACATCTGAATATAATATTGCTTAGTACAGCCTTAACATCCATCTTTTGGAAAAATGAATCTTCCCAAGTGAGGCTCTTGCAAACCAATGGATAAGGACCATATGATTGGCAGGATTATAAGTTCCCTTATATTTCTGAGATTCTTTGATTGTAAAGATGACCGTTTAGGTATAACATTGCCGATCATTCATCCTCATTGGGGTGACAAAACCTTAATTGGGCATAGAAATAGGTTCTTTTAAGGATGATAGTAAAAATAAAACACTGTGCAGACATAATGTGCAAAAAAACCCCAAACAGAATATTTGAAATATTTCAATTTCACTGGAGGATGGCAATTGGAAAGATGTCTAATGGCTCCTCAGGGAGATGTTAATGTACAACTGTTTAAGAGACACTGTTACAGATGTGGGATATGATCTTAACCTTATAGGCATGCATTCCCCAATTGCATTTTTGCCTGATTAACTTTTGAGCTCTACACAGGAAAAAAATGAGAGTTAACTGGTCATCCTTGTGGTACAAGAAGAGAACCTTTTGGGTTGAGAATAGCCATAGGCTATTTAAAGTAGATTCTTCACATTTGAAAGTCACTTGTTTTTCTTTGGTATATTTGCTTAAATCTAATATTTTTCTCTTTCGACTTATCTGGCTGCTGTCTGAGTGACAGCATTGAAGACAGGAGATAACAGAGGTCTCACAGCCAGAGAAAGTGGTTATTTTTTCTGGGATCAAGTATTAGTGTTCTTAGAAGTAAACAGCAGAAAGGGTGTGTTTAAGTAAAATGGGAACGCTCATTCATCAAGCCTTGATCGCTTATTTATCAAACTGCTTAGTGACATTAGAGTTGGACTTGTGTATTTCCACCCAATGTCTCTTACACTAAGCATCTTGAATGAGGCTTCATGGGTATTTCTCCCACGGATGTATTGTATTACTTGTAAGAACATCTACCTTCTTAAATGCTGGGCAGAGGGAACTTAAACTTGGCAGTAATTGTGGCAAAGAGAAATAATGAGATGCCAGGTACGATCTGGAAACCTTTTCTGCAAGACTGTGTGTCATATCAGAATATGAACTTTAAAATTTCACACTGTGAATATTTATTTCTCAAAGAATGATTTTATCTCTTTCTTTCTACTCCTGAAATAAATCCTACACAACAGAATCATAACTTTGATGAAAACATTGCTTGCATTTTTAAAGCAAACCATTTAATGTTTCCAAAATTGGTTTGGTAAATAATGATGCATTCGTATAATGAGATGTGAAGTCATCATTAATGTTATTTATGTCATGATTTAAAGGTAATAATAGGAAAAAGTTGTCAAGACATAAATTAGTAAAATAGTTTATATACATTATAGAATTATAATAAGCTCTCTTGTTAAAAATGTCTTGTTCAATATCTGACTAGAAAAATATTGCTATATATCATTATGTATTACTATCTTTTGCTGCATACACATATATGAGAGATAGATAGAAAGATAATATATTTATCCTTTCTTTTCAAGATTGTGGCTCGTTTTAGCTTTTTTCAGTTGCTTCCCCCTCCTGTGTAGCTTCTGATCACTCTGCTCTGAATTTGTACCATCTTGTTAATCATAATCAACTAATAAAAATTACTAAAAAAATATATTCCAAGTCAGTTTTCTTACTCCATACTTCCTAGTTTTTACTCCTTTAAGTGACATAAAATGCTTTTATGTTCTCATTAAACTTTAAAAATAAATGCAGCTCCAAAACTATCACCCAGAGAAACTGAATATAGATATTTCATCATATGTTCTACATTACCTTTTTTTTTAACATTTTTTATTATTATTTCCACTCATACAAACTTAATAGGTAGACCAGTTCCCTCCCCCCCCCCGAACCCCCTGCTCCCCCTCCCTCCCCATCTCCCAGTGCCTCCCCCCAATTCCCAGAGAGTCCTTTATTGTGTATGCCTAACTCTCCTCTGGGCCCTCCTTTCCGATGACGTACAAGGACCCAGTGGCATTTCCCTGAACCCTTTCGCGTGTTCCCCTTAAGCATAGGAACACTACTGTGGCTGTCAATCCCTTGCCTCCAAGGATCTTGGTGCCTTTAGCCAATGTTAGACTTTGTGAGGTCAATAGTGTGATGGACATTGCGCAGGGCATGCAAAGTCCTATTATGATTGCTTCAGCCCTAACTAGTGTGGAGACTCTTCAAATCATTGCTCCCCCCATCCTTTTGCTCTTACAATCTTACCGCCCCTTCTTCCACAAATGTCCCTGAGCTTCAGGATGGGGGGAGATTAGGCTGGCTTAGTTCTATGTGGATGATATAGAGTCTCTGAAGTTCTGGATTGTGGTTCATTGATTTTCTTTTGCAGTTTTGCTGTTCCTGCAATGCCCTTCACTCCATCCTGGTGGGCACTGTATGTCACCCCCTGGTCAGAGACAAAAAACTGTTAAACTGGAGTCTTGTTATAATAGCACATTCAAGGGTAGATGTAATAAAAGCAGGAAACCTCGGTGAGGGAGGGATCAGTCACCCATTTGCAAAATGATCACTTTTCATCTGCCAGACTATATGCCCTCCCCTTCTGGTGAGATCATACCCCCTCAGTTGTAAATGACCAGGAACGAATGTCTGTGAACTTAACCAGGTGTCACATTACTTACTTGCATTCCTTGGAGGCCGATTTTCTCTGCTGTAACATGGTCCCCTCTCTCCTTGTGTCTGGTGTGGCCCTCCAATCCCATCCCTCCTGTTCACAATCCTTGCAATTACCATATTACATAGGTTTACCCTTGAGTGTCTCAATGTGGGCTGGGTGAGTTTGGTACTAGGAGCCACCTATTAGGGAGTACATACGGCGCTTAACTTTCTGGGTTTGGGATACTTCACTTAATATAATTCTTTCTAATGACATCCATTTCCCAGCAAATTCCAGTAATTCATCATTTTTGATGGCTGAGTAGTACTCCATTGTATAGATGTACCACCTTTTCCTTATCCACTTGTCAACTGTTGGACATTTAGGTTGATTCCATGACTTTGCTATTGTAAACAGTGCTGCTATGAACATGGTCGAGCTTGTGCTATCCAGGCAAACCTCTGCTGCATGGGGGGTTATTCCCAAAAGTGGAATAGCAGGGTCATATGGCATTTCAATCTTTAATTTCTTTAAGAATCTCCAGACGGCTCGCCAGAATGGCTGTATGAGCCTGCATTCCCACCAGCAATGTAGGAGAGTTCCCCTCTCTCCACATCCTCTCCAGCATTTGTCGTTGTTTGTATTGTGGATTTTTGCCATCCTGACCGGGGTGAGATGATATCTCAGGGAAGTTTTGATTTGCATTTCCCTGATGGCGAAGGAAGTGGAACATTTTTTAAGATATTTGTTAGACATTTTAATTTCATCCCTGGTAAAATTTCTTTTAAGTTCCAGGGCCCATTTCTTAATTGGGCCATTGGTTTCCTTGGTGTTTAATTTTCTAAGTTCTTTGTGCACTCTGGACAGTAGTGAAGATTTTCTCCCATTCTGTGGGTTGCCTTTGAGCTCGTGTGACAATCTCTTTATCTGAACAGAAGCTCTTTAATTTCACAAGATCCCAACTGTTGAGAGTTGGTAGCAGTGACTGTGCCATTGGATATCTGTTTAGGAAATGTTGGCCTAGCCCAATCAGCTCGAGGGAGTTCCATATCCTTTCAGTTATGATTTTTATAGTCTCTGGCCTTATATCAAGGTCCTTGATCCATTTGGAATTAAGTCTTGTACATGGTGACATGTACGGGTCCAGCTTTAATCTTTTGCATGTGGAGATCCAGTTTTGCCAGCACCATTTGTTGAAGATGCTGTTCTTTTTCCATTGGATTCTTTGGGCCCCTTTGTCAAAGATCAAATGGCTGTATTTTTGTGGGCTTATGTCTGGGTCTTCAGCCCTTATCCATTGATCTGTGTGTCTATTTTGGAGCCAGTACCAGGCTGTTTTTATAACTATGGATTTGTAGTATAGACTAAGGTTTGGTATGGTAATACCTCCAGCAGTGTTTTTGTTACTCAGGATTGTCTTTGCTATCCTGGGTCTTTTGTGCCTCCATATGAATTTTGAGATTGTTTGGTCAACTTCTTTAAAGAATTGCTTTGCGATTTTAATTGGTATAGCATTGAATTTGTAGGTAGGATGGTCATTTTAACAATGTTGATTCTGCCAATCCAGGAGCATGGGAGGTCTTTCCACCTTCTGATGTCTTCAGCAATTTTTTTCTTTAGGGTTTTAAAATTTTCATTGTAAAGGTCTTTTACCTCCTTGGTTAGGTTTATACTAAGGTATTTCATTTTTTTAGGAGCTACAGTAAATGGGATTGTTTCTCTCAGGGCTTTTTCACTTCTTTCAATCTGGATATATAGGAAGGCCTCTGATTTTTGCACATTTATTTTGTATCCTGCCACCCTGCTGAACTTCTCAATTAGTTCCAGGAGCTTCCTGGTGGAGATTTTGGGATCCCTCAGGTATAAGATCATGTCATCTGCAAATAGGGATAGCTTGACTTCTTCCTTGCCGATTTGAATCCCTTTTATGTCCCTTTCTTGTCTTATGGCTTCAGCTAAGACTTCAAGTACAATATTGAATAGAAGTGGTGAGAGTGGACAGCCTTGTCTAGTTCCTGATCGAAGTGGGAATGCTTCCAATTGTTCCCCATTGAGCATAATCCTTGCTGTGGGCTTGTTGTATACAGCTTTTATTATATTGATTAAGGTTCCTTCCATTCCCACTGTCTCTAGCGTTTTGATCATAAAAGGCTGTTGGATCTTGTCAAAGGCTTTTTCTGCGTCTATCGAGAGTATCATGTGGTATTGGACTTTGGACTGGTTTACATGATGAATTACATTTATTGATTTTCGTATGTTGAACCAACCTTTAGTGCCGGGGATGAAGCCTACTTGGTCCCTGTGAATGATCTTTTAGATATGTTTTTGAATCCGATTTGTTAAGACTTTGTTGAGAATCTTTGCGTCTGTGTTCATCAGAGAGATCGGCCTATAGTTTTCTTTTTTAAGTGCATCTTTATTAGGTTTTGGGATTAAGATGATATTAGCTTCATAGAAGGAATTTGGTAGTGTTCCTTCCTTTGCTATTTGATGGAACAGTTTAAGGAGTATTGATGTTATTGACTCCTTAAATGTCTGGTAGAATTCTGTGCTGAATCCATCTGGTCCAGGACATTTTTTGGTGGGAAGATTCGAGATTACTTCTTCAATTTCCTTATATGTTATAGGGCCATTTAAGTAATTCACAACTTCCTGATCCAATTTAGGAAAGATGTGTTTACTTAGAAATTCATCCATCTCTTGTGTGTTGTCAAACTTCACAGAGTACAAGTTTTTGAAATATGATGTTATAATTCTCTGGATTTCTTGGGTATCAGTAGTGATTACTCCATGTTCATTTCTAATTTTGTTAATTTGGGTTTTCTCTCTCTTGCTTTTGGTTAATTTATCTAGGGGTGTATCAATCTTATTGATTTTTTCAAAGAACCAGCTTTTTGACTGGTTGATTTTTTCTATCATTTTCTTAATCTCGATTTCAGATATTTCTCCCCTTATTTTGCTAATCTCCTCTCTTCTACTACTTTTGGGATCAGATTGCTCAAGTTTCTCTAAAGCCTTAAGCTGCATCGTTAAGTTATTTATTTCTGATGTTTCCATTTTTTTGGTGTAGGCATTAAGAGCTATGAACTTACCTCTTAGGACAGTTTTCATTGTGTCCCAGAGATTTTGGTAAGTTGTATTTTCATTATCGTTCACTTTCAGGCAATCTTGAATTTCCTTTTTAATTTCTTCCTGAATCCAGTTCTCATTCAGCATCATATTGTTAAGTTTCCAGGAGTTAGTGTATTTTCTCTTGTTTGTTGTGTTGTGGATGTCCAGCTTTAGGCCGTGGTGGTCTGATAGGGCACAGGTTAGAATTTCAACTTTTTTGTATATGTGTAGATTCGTTTTGTGGCCCAATATGTGATCTATTTTGGAGAAAGTTCTGTGTGCTGCTGAGAAAAATGTGTATTCTTTGGTGCGTGGGTGAAAAGTTCGATAGAGATCTGTAAGGTCCATTTCTTTAAGGGTTTGATTAAGTTCCAAAGTGTCTCTGTTAAGCTTTTGACCTATTGATCTATCCCATGTTGAGAGGGCGGTGTTGAAGTCCCCAAGAATTATCGTTTGGGGGTTGATTTCTTGCTTTAGACGCTGTAGAGTTTTCTTAATGAATGTGGAGGGGCCCGTATTGGGTGCATATATGTTCAGTATTGTGAAGTCTTCCTGGTGAATTGTACCTGTGACTAAAATGTAGTATCCATCTATGTCTCTTATGATTTTCTTTGGTTTGAAGTCCACTTTGTCTGAAAGCATAATTGCTACCCCTGCCTGTTTCCTGGTTCCATTAGCTTGCAAGATTTTGGACCATCCTTTTATTCTTAGGATGCGCCTATTTTTTGTGGTGATATGAGTTTCCTGAAGGCAGCAGATTGTTGGATTGTGGTTTTTAATCCAAGTTTGTAATCTGTGTCTCTTAATCGGCGAGTTAATACCATTGACATTTAATGTTATAATGGAGAAATTATTTTTAATTCTGGACATTTTTTATGTTTAGTAGATTTTGTAAGCATGTTGTTTGATATTAATGTTTTGGTGGTATTATACTTCCCTTCTGTCCTCCTGGATATGCTTGTTCTTTTCTTCAAGCTTGAGTATCATTTCTAGGATTTTTTGAAGGCCTGGTTTGGTAGACATGTATCCCTTCAAGTTGTCTTTGTGTTGGAAAACTTTTCTTTCTCCCTCAATCATGACAGATAGTTTTGCTGGGTATATCAGTCTGGGTTGGCATTTTTGCTCATTTAATACTTGAAGTATGTCTCTCCAAGCTCTTCTTGCTTTTACTGTTTCCATTGAGAAGTCATTTGTTATTCTAATAGGTTTACCTTTAAAAGCGAGTTGCTTTTTTTCTCTTGAAGCTCTCAGCACCTTTTCTTTGTCTTGAATGTGGAGTGTTTTGACTATTATTTGCTGTGGCGATTTTCTATTTTGGTCATATCTGTTTGGAGTGCGAAATGCCTCTTGTATTTCGATAGGCCTCTCATTATTTAGTTGTGGGAAGTTTTCATTTATGATGAATTGAAATATTTCCTCCGGTGTGGTATTTTGGGATTCTTGCTCTGGTATTCCATGAATGCGCATGTTAGGCTTCTTCAGGGTGTCTCATATCTCTTGAATGTTCCTCTCAAGTATCTTTTTGGCTTTAACAATCTCTTCCATTGAACTGATTAATTCTCCCACTTTGTCTTCAAGATCTGAAATTCTATTTTCTGCCTCATTTGTTCTGCTGATAAGACTCTCTGTTGAGTTTTGGGTTGAAGATAACTTGTCTTTTAGTTCGATTTTAAACTCTGCCTGAGACTGTTTTAACTGCTCTATACCTATTTTTGTTTCTTGAACTGTTTTTCTCAACTCCTCCAGATGCCTGTTGTGTTCCTGTTCAAAGTGGTTGATACGGTTGTTTAACTCTTCTCGGATTTCCTTTTTCATAGTATTAATCATGGTAATGATCATACTCTGAAAGTTGTTATGTTGGGTCTGGCTTTCATGGCTATTTTCTGTGGATTGTTCTGGTCGGAATCCCTCATTATGGGATTGATTCTTTCGGCAGGAGATTGGTCTTCTTGGGTTTTGTTTTTCATGGATTTGCACTTTGACTTGTACATTGTTGTTTTGTTTTTTAGGACCTTTCAGTTTCTGTGTGTTTTTCACTTAATCGACATAGTTGGTATTGTTACACTTGCCAGTTATTACTAGTGCTTGCCTTGGATTGGGTGTGTTTGTGTATTGTTATCGTTATATCCTAGATGAGGCTACTAGGCTGTTAGTACATCAGTTAAGTCAGGTTATGTTACCAGGGGGTGAATATTAGTTTGGTAGTGTACTTTTACGATTTAGTATCTTGGTGAAATGTGGGGGTGAGTGGTGTACTCACTGGAGTTGTATGTTGTGGGGTGGCTGTATGAGAAAGTTGATCTACAGCATTGATACTTTAAAGGATCAGTAAGGTGAAAAGAAAACGTTTACTTATCTTTGGGCTGGATGTGAAGAATCTCGCCCATGTGATATAATGGTTGTAGTGGAGTCCAGATGTATGGCCTGTGTTCCCTTTGTTCCTTAGAATTTTGCTTGAGTTTCCTTTGGGCTCTATTGAATTCTGAGTAGCAGTGTGTCTTCCGTGGACCACGTGCATAGGTCCCCAGTGGGCCAGAGAGGCAGAGGGTCTGATGTTGATGGCAGATTTCTTCACCTGGGACCTGGGGGGGGTGGAGGCCCTCGGGGGCGCGAGGGTGCGAGGGGCTGGGGTCCAGGCCGGGGCCCCAGGGGCTAAACCTGCGGCCAGGCGGCTCTGGGGTGGGGGGCGGGGGTGGGCTGGGCTCTCTAGCTCGCTGGCTCAATGGCAGAATTCTTCACCTGGGACCTAGGAGGGTGGTGAGGCGCACGGGGCGGGAGGATGCGAGGGGCTTGGGTCTGGGGTGGGGCTCAGGCTAAGCCAGAGTCGGCCTGGGTGCTCGCCGCGGGGACGCGTGGGGCTATGTTCTACATTATCTTATGCAAGCATTCATGTGTGTTTTGCATGTATGTGTGCACATGCATTCATTTTATTAGGAGTAATAACTTTCTACTCTTTGACACAGAGTCACTGTTTCTTTTAAAGGCAAACAATCTAAGTATTCTGAAATGAGATAAGTAAACAATGATATATTTTTGTCATGGAATGCCACACCACCATTAAAATGATTTATGTGAATATTTAAAGATATGGAAAATATTTCCAATATCTTACTTACTAAAATGTCTATGTGACATTTCCAAAGGAAATCTCTTAGTTTTGTTAAATTGGTATTGATTAAGGTATTTATGTCAGGAGTCTCAAGAGAGAGTCAATAGGACATGTACACACACACACACACACACACACACACACGTGCACACACAAAATTAGCTCACATTATGAAAGTTAAGTCCCATGATCTGCCATCTGCACACCGGAAACTGAGGAAAGCTGGTGGTGAAATTCAAGCTAAGTCTGGAGACTGAGAACTTATGGGACTGTTTACATTAAGTTCTGGAATCAAAAAACCTGAGAACCAGGAGTTCTAGAAGATGGATGTACCAGCTCAAGAGGAGAAGAAGAAAGGAAGGGAGGAGAGGGAGAGAGAGAAGAGAGAGAGAGAGAAAAAGAGAGGGAGAGAGAGAGAGAGAGAAAGAAGGGAAAGGAGGAGAGAGAAAAAAGGAGTATGAGGAAGAGGAAAAGAGGAAAAAGAGAAAAAGGAGGGAAAATTTGTCCTTCCTCTGCTTTTTTTTTTTTTTTTTTTGCTTTCTTTGAGCTCTTTTGATGGATACTTTCAAACAATCTAACACCTAGAAGATGGGCCTGTGGACACTATCTGTTCAAGGCAAGCATCCTGACAAGCTTGCAGGAGGTTGTCTTCATTGCTTTAGTAGAAGTGGGAAGACTCGCCTATTGGGGGGGGGGCCCATTCTCGGGTTGTGTAAGAATGTGATAATAATGTGAACCCATCATCCAGAAGCTGGCTGCGTGACACTGGTTCTTTCTGCTCTTGACTTTGGAGGTGGTGTGGCCAGTCCCCTGGGCTCTTGCTAGTATGACTGTCCTGCCATCCTAGACCGTAACCTGGTATTGTCAACTGAAGAAACTCCCTTACTTCTGAGTTGTTTTGGTCGGGTTTTATCATAGCAATGTTATATGAAGCTAAGACGGCCCTCAATAAATGGATGAAGCTAGCCCACACTGGGGAGGGCTGGTTGATGCATCAAAATTAAGATTATTTAAATGCATTTATTAGTATATATCCTTACATAAAAAAGATCGAAAAAGATGCCTGTGTGTGTAATGAGTGAAGTGGCTGGCTGGACATTTAGGAAGAGAAATTAACAAGAGGATGACAACAGAAAACAGAAGAGAGGAGTGTTTCAGATGAGGATGGGTTGGAATGTCTAGTGCCACCAACAGGTCCAACAAGATAAGGGTGAAGATGTACCAAAGGAATGAGGCCAGTCATATTCTTTTGCTAAATTATTTAACCACTCCTTATTATTTATTTAAAATGGTTGATCTTAGCCTTCTCCTGAGAATACAAGAGATATCATTTATTTATATTTTCCTCCTGTGCAGGAAAATTTTCGTGATACAGAACCCACCCAAAATTTCTGAGATATGTCTTACAATAGGTTTGCCATAGTTATCAACTCATGGAGAAAGTTGATAGGGACCATGACAAGTGATGGAAGTTTGTTAATTCCCATTAGGGATTATAGATAGCAAATGTTCCCTGATAAGATGCCCTGAGAAGAACATAGTATCCCTTAAGGGGATTTCTTGAAGAAAAACAAGACTCACATAGTAGTGGTGGAGAAACCTAAAATAAGAGTGTATCTATAATGCAATTGGCTTGTGTCAAATGTCAAATTCATGAAAGAAGGAAAGACCAAGGACCTGTCATATGCTAAGGAAACATAACATATGCAGTCATATGCTAAGAGACATAACATATAACTTTGATACATGAGCTGTCTGGCTCTCTTCTTTATTTGTATCCCAGAGAGAGAAAATTTACTTAAAATGGATCATTAAGTCTACAAGAAAAAAAAAACTAACTAACTATTTGCTTAATATAAGTTGGTGCTACCAGGTGTGTGCAGCCTGCAGCCAGTAGGCACCTGTGGGTGATGATAGTTTTTAATATGGCTGAACACACCACTGTAAATTTACTTAAAAGATTCTGAGATTTTTATTTGTAATTGCTTTGTGTGGCTCTTGAACATGAACTCTGTGGACGACGTTGTTGTGTTACAGTTAACTGGCTGGATATAACTGCTAGACTAAGCACTTAGTACATGCTACCTCATTTTAACTGTTAAGTGTCACCCCTCATATGAAGATGAAAGAGTTGAGAGCAGTTGAATGATTCACTCAAGATTTCAGGACTGATCATTTGACAAAGCTGGGATAGAATGATCAGCACCTTTTCTCACAGGTTGAACCAGCAGTGCAACAGATATGATGATTCCTTGAGAACCAATAGAATTCAATGTCTTTCTGCCACTTTTATAATATGCAAGCCATAGATAGCATCAAAGTTCTGACAGCAGCCTGACAAGCCATTCCTAATCTTTTCCTTCTGTTAGACTTGCTTCGTTGTATCTGCCCTCAATGCTCCTCTTTGCTTAAGTAGCTTATGGAGTTAGTTCAGACAGTATTCTGTTTTTTTTTCCTTTTTTAAAAAATTACTATTTACAGTGAATATATGCATTTTCACTACCCACTAGCTACCTCCACCCCATCCGATTCCACTTTACCCATTCTCACCTCCAGCCAACTTCCCTTCTTTTCCCATGTCCCCCTGTATTTGTGATCCACTGAGTCACATCTCGGGGACCTGCACCTAGTGAATGTCCTGGCATCCATAATGGCACAAATGGTTCACTGGTGGGTGAACAGCAGCGAGTCTCCCCCTCTCTCCTGACCAGCACCAGTCTCATACAGTCTCTCAAGGTAGCATTGTATTTAATGGGATCGTCTATGATCTGTAACAAAATGCTGATAGGCCAGCTATTGTGGAGGTCTAGTGGAAGTAGACAGTATTACATCGAGTTCTAGAGTACGGCAGCCCTGGTATGGACAGAGGCCGTGTCTGATATTACCTCTCCCTGACCTCTGACTCTTACATTCTTTTTTTTTTTTTCCTTTTTTTTAATTAAAAATTTAATTATACATTTTAAAATTTTTTACCAGTTCCCTCCCTCCCCCCTCCTCCCCCTCCCCTTCCCCCAGTGCCTCCCCCCCAATTCCCAGAGAGTCCTTTATTGTGTACGCCTAACTCTCCACTGGGTCCTCCTCTCCGATGACATATAAGGACCCAGTGGCATTTCCATAAGCCCTTTCTCTTGTTCCCCTTAAGCATAAGATCACTACTATAGCTGTCAATCCCTTGCCTCCAGGGGTCTCGGTGCCCTTAACAGATGCTAGACTTTATGAGGGCAACAGTGCGCTGGACATTGCGCAGGGCATGCAAAGTCCCATTATGATTGCGTTGGCCCCAACTATTGTTGAGAATCTTGCAAATCGTTGCTCCTCCCATCCTTTTCTCTTACAATCTTACCGTCCCCTCTTCCGCAAATGTCCCTGAGCTCCAGGATGGGGAGAGATTAGGCTGGCCTAGTTCTATGTGATTGATATAGAGTCTCTGAAGTTCTGGATTGTGGTTTGTTGATTTTCTTTTGCAGTTTTGCTGCTCCTGCAATTCCCTTCACTCCATTCTGCTGGGCACTGTATGTCACCCCCTGGCCAGAGACAAAAAGCTGTTAAACTGGAGTCTTGTTGTAATAGCACATTCAAGGGTAGATGTAATAAGAGTAGGAAACCTCACTGAGGGAGGGGTCCATCACCCATTTGCAAAATGATTACTTTTTATCTGCTAGACTATATGCCCTCCCCTTCTGGTGAGATCAGGAAAGAACGTCTGTGAACTTAACCAGGTTTCTCATTACTTACTTGCAGACCTTGATGGAGGCCTATTTTCTCTGCTGTAACATGGTCCCCTCTCTCCTAGTTTCTGGTGTGGCCCTCGTAACCCATCTCTCTTGTTCATAATCCTTGCAATTACTGTGTTACATAGGTTTACTTTTGAGTGTCTCAATGGTGAGTTTGGTACTAGGAGCTGGGTGAGTTTGGTACTAGGAGCCACCTATTAGGGAGTACATACGGCGCTTAATTTTCTGGGTTTGGGGTACTTCACTTAATATAATTCTTTCTAATGACATCCATTTCCCAGCAAATTCCAGTAATTCATCATTTTTGATGGCTGAGTAGTACTCCATTGTATAGATGTACCACAGTTTCCTTATCCACTCGTCAACTGTTGGACATTTAGGTTGATTCCATGACTTTGCTATTGTAAACAGTGCTGCTATGAACATGGTCGAGCTTGTGCTATCGAGGCGAACCTCTGCTGCATGGGGGGTTATTCCCAAAAGTGGGATAGCAGGGTCATATGGCATTTCAATCTTTAATTTCTTTAAGAATCTCCAGACGGCTCGCCAGAGTGGCTGTATGAGCCTGCATTCCCACCAACAATGTAGGAGAGTTCCCCTCTCTCCACATCCTCTCCAGCATTTGTCGTTGTTTGTACTGTGGATTTTTGTCATCCTGACCGGGGTGAGATGATATCTCAGGGAAGTTTTGATTTGCATTTCCCTGATGGCAAAGGAAGTGGAGCATTTTTTAAGATAATTGTTAGACATTTTAATTTTATCCCTGGTAAAGTTTCTTTGAAGTTCCAGGGCCCATTTTTTAATTGGGCCAGTGTTTTCCTTGGAGTTTAGTTTTCTAAGTTCTTTGTGCACTCTGGACAGTAGAGCTCTGTCAGATATGTGGTTAGTGAAGATTTTCTCCCATTCTGTGGGTTGCCTTTGAGCTCGTGTGACAATCTCTTTATCTGAACAGAAGCTCTTTAATTTCACAAGATCCCAACTGTTGAGAGTTGGTAGCAGTGACTGTGCCATTGGATGTCTGTTTAGGAAGTGTTGGCCTAGCCCAATCAGCTCGAGGGAGTTCCCTATCCTTTTAACTATGGTTTTTAAAGTCTCTGGCCTGATATCAAGGTCCTTGATCCATTTGGAATTAAGTCTTGTACATGGTGACAAGTACGGGTCCAGCTTTAATCTTCTGCATGTGGAGATCCAGTTTTTCCAGCACCATTTGTTGAAGATGCTGTTCTTTTTCCATTGGATTCTTTGGGCCCCTTTGTTAAAGACCAAATGGCTGTAACTTTGTGGGCTTATATCTGGGTCTTCAATCCTTATCCATTGATCTGTGTGTCTATTTTGGAGCCAGTACCAGGCTGTCTTTATAACTATGGATTTGTAGTATAGACTTAGGTTTGGTATGGTAATACCTCCAGCAGTGTTTTTGTTACTCAGGATTGTTTTTGCTATCCTGGTCTTTTGTGCCTCCATATGAACTTTGAGATTGTTTGGTCAACTTCTTTGAAGAATTGCTTTGGCATTTTGATTGGTATAGCATTGAATCTGTATATTGCCTTTGGTAGGATGGTCATTTTTACAATGTTGATTCTGCCAATCCAGGAACAAGGGAGGTCTTTCCACCTTCTGGTGTCTTCTGCTATTTCTTTCTTTAGGGTTTTAAAGTTTTTATTGTAAAGGTCTTTTACCTCCTTAGTTAGGTTTATACCAAGGTATTTCATTTTTTTAGGGGTTATAGTAAATGGTATGGTTTCTCTCAAGGCTTTTTCACTTCTTTCATTCTGGACATATAGGAAGGCCTCTGATTTTTGCACATTTATTTTGTATCCTGCCACCCTGCTGAACTTCTCAATTAGTTCCAGGAGCTTCCTGGTGGAGTTTTTGGGATCCCTCAGGTATAAGATCATGTCATCTGCAAATAGGGATAGCTTGACTTCTTCCTTGCCGATTTGAATCCCTCTTATGTCCCTTTCTTGTCTTATGGCTTCAGCTAAGACTTCAAGTACAATATTGAATAGAAGTGGTGAGAGTGGACAGCCTTGTCTAGTTCCTGATCGAAGTGGGAATGATTCTAATTGTTCCCCATTGAGCATAATCCTTGCTGTGGGCTTGTTGTATATAGCTTTTATTATATTGATTAAGGTTCCTTCCATTCCCACTGTCTCTAGCGTTTTGATCATAAAAGGCTGTTGGATCTTGTCAAAAGCTTTTTCTGCATCTATCGAGAGTATCATGTGGTCTTGGACTTTGGACTGGTTTACATGATGAATTACATTTATTGATTTGCGTATGTTGAACCAACCTTGTGTGCCGGGGATGAAGCCTACTTGGTCCCCGTGAATGATCTTTTTAATATGTTTTTGAATCCGATTTGCTAAGACTTTGTTGAGAATCTTTGCGTCTGTGTTCATCAGGGAGATTGGCCTATAGTTTTCTTTTTTAAGTGAATCTTTATTAGGTTTTGGGATTAAAATGATATTAGCTTCATAGAAGGAATTTGGTAGTGTTCCTTCCTTTGCTATTTGATGGAACAGTTTAAGGAGTATTGGTGTTATTAACTCCGTAAATGTCTGGTAGAACTCTGTGCTGAATCCATCTGGTCCAGGACATTTTTTGGTGGGAAGATTCGAGATTACTTCCTCAATTTCCTTATATGTTATAGGACTATTTAAATAATTCACAACTTCCTGATTCAATTTAGGTAAGTTGTGTTTACTTAGAAATTCATCCATCTCTTTTGTGTTGTCAAACTTCACAGAGTATAAGTTTTTGAAATATGATGTTATAATTCTCTGGATTTCTTGGGTATCAGTAGTGATAACTCCATGTTCATTTCTAATTTTGTTAATTTGGGTTTTCTCTCTCTTGCTTTTGGTTAGTTTAGCTAGGGGTGTATCAATCTTGTTGATTTTTTCAACGAACCAGCTTTTTGATTGGTTGATTTTTTCTATCATTTTCTTAATCTCGATTTCAGATATCTCTCCCCTTATTTTGCTAATCTCTTCTCTTCTACTACTTTTGGGATCAGCTTGCTCTAGTTTCTCTAAAGCTTTAAGCTGCATTGTTAAGTTGTTTATTTCTGATGTTTCCATTTTTTTGACGTGGGCATTAAGAGCTATGAACTTACCTCTTAGAAGAGCTTTCATTGTGTCCCAGAGATTTTGGTAAGTTGTATTTTCGTTATCATTCACTTTCAGGAAATCTTGAATTTCCTTTTTAATTTCTTCCTGAATCCAGTTCTCATTCAGCATCATAGTGTTAAGTTTCCATGAGTTAGTGTATTTTCTCTTGTTTGTTGTGTTGTGGATGTCCAGCTTTAGGCCGTGGTGGTCTGATAGGGCACAGGTTAGAATTTCAACTTTCTTGTATATGTGTAGATTCATTTTGTGGCCCAATATGTGATCTATTTTGGAGAAAGTTCCGTGTGCTGCTGAGAAAAATGTGTATTCTTTGGTGCGTGGGTGAAAAGTTCGATAGAGATCTGTGAGGTCCATTTCTTTCAGGGTTTGATTAAGTTCCAAAGTGTCTCTGTTAAGCTTTTGACCTGTTGATCTATCCCATGTAGAGAGGGCGGTGTTGAAGTCCACAAGAATTATCGTTTGGGGGGTTGATTTCTTGCTTTAGACGCTGTAGGGTTTTCTTAATGAATGTGGAGGGGCCCGTATTGGGTGCATATATGTTCAGTATTGTGAAATTTTCCTGGTGAATTGTACCTGTGACTAAAATGTAGTATCAATCCGTGTCTCTTATAATTTTTTTTGGTTTGAAATCCACTTTGTCTGATAGCATAATGGCTACCCCTGCCTGTTTTCTGCTTCCATTTGCTTGTAGAATTGTTGACCAGCTTTTTATTTTTAGAGCGTGCCTATCTTTTGTGGTGAGATGGGTTTCCTGCAGGCAACAGATTGATGGATTGTGATTTTTAATCCAAGTTTGTAATCTGTGTCTCTTGATCGGTGAATTAAGTCCATTAACATTTAGTGTTATAATGGAGAAACTATTGTTAATTCCAGACATTTATTATGTTTCGTAGCTTTTATAAGTATATTGCTTCGCTTTTAATGGTGTTATATTTGCCTTCTGTTCTCCTGGATATGCCTGTTTTTTTCTTCACGCTTGAGTATCATTTCTAGCAGTTTTTGAAGGCCTGGTTTGGTGGCCATGTATCCCTTCAAGTTGTCTTTGTGCTGGAAAATTTTTCTTTCTCCCTCGATCATGACTGATAGTTTTGCAGGGTAAATCAGCCTGGGTTGACATTTTTGCTCATTCAATACTTGAAGTATGTCTCTCCAAGCTCTTCTTGCTTTTACTGTTTCGACTGAGAAGTCATTTGTTATTTTAATAGGTTTACCTTTAAAGTGACTTGTTTTTTCTCCCTTGAAGCTCTCAGCACCAGTTCTTTATCTTGAATGTGGAGTGTTTTAACTATTATTTGCCGTGGCGTGCTTCTATTTTGGTCGTATCTGTTTGGGGTATGGAATGCCTCTTGTATATGGATGGGCCTCTCTTTTTTAGATGAGGAAAGTTTTCCTTGATGATCGTTTGAAAAATTTCCTCAGGGGTGGTATTTTGAGATTCTTGCTCTGGTATTCCATGAATACGCATGTTAGGCTTCTTCAGGGTGTCCCATATCTCTTGGATATTTCTCTCAAGTATCTTTTTGGCTTTAACCACCTCTTCCATTGAGCTGGTTAGTACTCCCACTTTATCTTCAAGGTCTGAAATTCTGTTTTCTGCTTCATTAGTTTCTGTTGATAAGACTCTCTGTGGCGTTCTGGGTTGAAGATAACTTGTCTTTTAGCTCAGTTTTAAATTCTGCTTGAGTTTGTTTTAACTGCTCTATGCCACTTTTTGTTTCTTGCACTGTTTTTCTCAACTCCTCCAGATGTCTGTTGTGTTCCTCTTCAAAGCGATTGATTCGATTATGTAATTCCTCCCGGATTTCCTCTTTCATAGTATTGAACATGGTAATGATCATATTTTGGAAGACCTTATCCTGGGTGAGGCTTTCTTGGCCTTTTTCCGTGGGTTTGTTCTTGTTGGAGTCTAACATGGGATTAATTTCTTCAGTGGGAAATTTGTTTACTTGAGTGTTGCTTCTCATGGATTTGCACTTTTGACTTTGGCATTGTCATTTTAACTCTTAAGATCTCTCAATTTCACTAAACTGAATTATTTGGCCTGGGGTACTGGTGGGCGAGGCCCAAACGGGGACTTACCTAGGGCGCGGGGTGAGGCCCGGCTGGACCGCGCGTGCGCGTCCAGTCCGGCAGAGCGGGGTGGGGTGAAAAGGGAGGATGGGGGCGATGGCGTGGAGCTATTTAACCCAAGGGCAGCTGGGGCGGGGCCCGGGTGCAGGGGGAGGTCCTCCTCGTCCCTTGGCCCCCGCGCGTGGCTCCCGCTGGATGGTGGGAGTCGGAGCCGGGTCCCTGTGGGCCGACCTGGGGTCCTAGGGCGCGGGGTGAGGCCCGGCTGGACCGCGCGTGCGCGTCCCGACCGGCGGAGCGGGGTGGGGTGAAAAGGGAGGATGGGGGCGTCGGCGTGGAGCTATTTAACCCGAGGGCAGCTGGGGCGGGGCCCGGGCGCAGGGGGAGGTCCTCCTCGTCCCTTGGCCCCTGCGGCTCCGGCTGGATGGTGGGAGTCGGGGCCGGGTCCCTGTGGGCTGACCTGGGGTCCTAGGGCTCGGGGTGAGGCCCGGCTGGATGACTCTTACATTCTTATCCCCTCCTCTCCCATGAGGTTCCCTGAGTCTTGTGGTGGGGGTGGTTTATATGTCCTCATTAGGGCCAAACCATCCACAATTGGCTTTGACTTGACGTTTTGTCCAGTTGTGGTTCTTTGACATCTTCATTGCACTGGGGTACTTCTTGGGTGCCGAGTGCTTATTTGATCTATGGGTATGATGTTAAGTGTGTAGATGGTAGCTTGCTATCGAATATTTATGAATAGCATTAAAAAGTTTGTTCCTGGGCATCTGCACCTCATGGCACTCCACATGTGGAGCCCATGAGTTCTTCTCTATTTCCTTACTTCTCATGGGTTCCATGCCTGGAGCCCACGAGTTCTCCAGGAAACCTACCCTTCGTGGTACTCCACGTCTGGAGCCCATGAGTTTCATTCTTTCTCTTTCCTAATAAACTGTACTTTAATCCTCAAACAAAAGCTTGTTCTTTCCTAGGGCTTATGGTATCCCTATCCAGAGGTATTTGGCTTGGTTTACAGTACCAGGTATATGTACCTAGTTATGAAATGGATCCCAATATCAATCACAAAGCATTTTGTTACCCCCCCCCACTTTACAAATCATTCCACAATTGATCTCTCGGTAGAGTTGCTGTTGTGGCTCACAGTGCCCATAAATGGGCCAAGGCGCTGATTGCTGTTTCTCTGTAGTACTCTCCATCATACCTTCAGGCTCTATGGGGCTAGTCAGCAGGGAAGAGACTTCCCTCTCCATTTCAACTGTTCCCCCCCACATAAGACTACATTCTATTTTTGAAGCATATTTGAATAGATCGGCTAATGCTAAAGTGTTAAGAAATACAATGACATCAAAAGACAAGCTTCTAAGTGATGGCAATTCAACTAAGTGGTAGAATGCTTGCCTAGCATATCCAGAGGCCTGGGTTCAATTCCCAGTATATATATATATATATATATTTAAAAACAAAAAGGGAAAGTTAACTTTGAACAGATCTTTCTTGATGCTAAAATTACACAACATGCATAGATTTCATGTGAATTTTATCTCTTACTGAAATATGGAGGAGATAAGAAGGGATGATCTAGAAGGCAAGGATAGGATTCAAAATAAGAGATCATCATTGTCGATTTGGGCAAGGGTGTGGTTGTTTCCCAAATTACAGCCAAGGAAGATGGCAGGAGCTAGGCACTGGCCACTCGCAAGAGAGCCCACAAAAGTAGAATGAAAGCTGAGACTCTGATAGGCCAGTAGAATAATGGAAATGGATCAGCTAATGACAAAGCTTTGGAAATGTCTTGCTTCTTTTATCTTTCTGTATTGGCTTAATGGAAGCATAATTTCTCAGCACAATAATCTTGCAGCTACGATGGAGATGTCTTCTCAGAAATGTTTTGTACCTCTAAAATATCCTTGCATGTTCTGGATTCCATTCAATTCATGAATTTTCATCTGATGTCAGTGGCGTGTGTCAAGGGAGGAGAAGGGGTTGGAATGTCAGTTCTAAGGATGATTTGTACTGTAAAGTTTAACTTCCACCACTGTGGTTCTCTAATGTAAATCGTGCCATTCCAGTGAGAAACAGTCATATACTCTTTTCAAAGATGTTTCCGCCAACTAATGATCCCATGTGGCTTAAAAATTATACTGACAGAAAAACAACTGCAGCGACTTTTAAACTAATGGTAAAATACCGTAGGTAATTTCCTCTGAGTAGCTCCGAGTTATGAATGAATGAATCACAGATCATTGCAAGAAGAAATTCCCTTAGTGGATTCTACCTGATGGAATCCTGGTGCATTTCAGATTGGGTAAAAGCTTTCTATTGAAATAAGACTCCCAGACTGCTCTGGAGCAAAACCTTGTACCCTCAGGGAAGTTGACTATGAATATATTTAGAACTTCACACTTGGCAGGAGTCTTGTAATCCAAATGCTTCTTTTCTATACACAGAAATGTAGTTTGTGAAGAAACACAGTGACATTGGCGTCTTTCCACTACTCTTCCCAAGTTTCATTCCTGCCCTTCATTTTAAATTCCTTTCTTATTCTTTGACAGTTTCCTATACATATACAATGATTTTTATCATTTTTTCTTATAATATCCTACCTCATCCCTCCTCTTTCTCCTATTGAGAGTCTTTTTCTCTCTAATAAATTTCCCTCTCAAGTTGGAGTAATGATTCAGGGAGTAAGCATCTGCCTTGCAAGCATTAAGACCTGAGTTCAGACCTGGTGCATTTCAGATTGGGTAAAAACTTTCTATTGAAATAAGACTCTGAGACTGCTCTGGAGCAAAACCTTGTACCCTCAGGGAAGTTGGCTATGAATGTATTTAGAACTTCACACTTGGCAGGAGTATTTGGATCCTATGTAAAAACACCAGGCAGAAATGGTTATAGCCTGCACTTCGATTCTGGAGGGCAGAACATGGGAAACCTCAGAACAAAGCAAAAAGGAGGTCCAGTAATCCAGGATGATTCCTGAAATCACTCTTGTGCCTCCATAGGCACACACTGTGCTTTTGATACATATAGACAAACAGACATGACACACAGACTCACATCCACCCCCCCACAAAATAATAAGTTTCCCTCCTATTTTCATGTCTTTTTTGTTTGCATGACCCATGAGTTTTAAAAACAGTTGCCTATATTAGCATTTGCCAGGACATATATTAGTGTCAACCCCACTGAAGCAAATGGGTCCCCTCCTCCCAGTCCTTATTAACCACCAAAATTCATGAGGTCTTTCATCCTCCATGATGTAATGTTTAGGCGCCCAATCTTGTGTAGTTCTTGGACAAGTAAATAGAGCTGCAATGAGTTCATGACTATGGTGGCCTTATGTCCAGAAGACACTGCCCAAAAGCATTCCTCTTCACTTTTTGGTTCTTACATTCTTTCTGACTCCTCTTCCACGATATTCTCCCTTTTTAGGCAAGTTCTCACTAGAGCTCAAACTGACCTGGTACTTACTCTGTAGCTCAGGATGGCTTCAAACTCACAGGGATCCCTATACCTCAGCCTCTCAAGTGCTAAGATTATGAATGAGCCAATATACAACATTCTCCTCCAATTGAAGTTGGCTTTCTCTGGTAAGGTGATATTCTGCCACATTTTAATGAGTTTAATAAGAGTTGCCTGCATTAGCATGTATTTGAGCATTTGCCAGGACATATATTAGTGTCAACCCCACTGAAGCAAACAGGTCCCCTCCTCCCAGTCCTCATTAACCACCAGAATTCATATAAAGGTACATGAGGTCTTTCATCCTCCATAATGTAATGCTGGGGTGCCCAATCTTGTGTGGTTCTTGGACAAGTAAAGAGAGCTGCAATGAGTTCATGACTATGGTGGCCTTATTTCACCAAAGACTTCTTTTTCATCCTCAAGATGTCACAGCGTATAGACAGATGTTCATTATGAAGTCAAAGATCTTAACACATTAAATGGCAATAGTTGACAAAGGGTAGTTGTAAGAGTAAAAACTTGTGTTCCATGCTTAGACAGATTTTAAATATAATGTGATATGTTTTGCCTTTTGTTTCTAGCTCTGTTGTGCTGGTACTTGTGGTATGTGTACCTGTGCATGCACATGTGTACATCCGTGTGTGTGTGTGTATCTATATGTTTGTATAATGGAGATTTTTTTTCTGTCTACTTGGAGCAATTCTTAAGTAGGCAACCGTATTATCTTTGTCCAAGTATTCTACTACTTGGCTGTTTCAATGTCTTTTCTAGGAAAGAACTAACAAAAATATCTTCCATAAATAACTTGAAACTCAAATCAGAGAAATGAGTTACACAAAATCATCCAATCCATGTGGACTCAGTTTCCAATACATCTTCTGGGCTCCTTACTTTACATTGTAAATAAAGAATGTATTTGTCTTATGTTGGTTCCATCATAGTAATTATACTGATCTCTCCGAGGAGACCGTGGACATCTTATAGAAAAAGGCATGTCTGTGTTACCACTGTAGCTTGAGTGCATCGGATGCACTGTGGGAGGGTGTTGTTTGATGTTGTGTGTGTGTGTGTGTGTGTGTGTGTGTGTGTGTGTGTATGTGTGTGTGTGTATCAGAGGGCACTGTGTGTCCCTGTGGAGGACCAAGGGTGACTTTGGGAATCATCCTGGATTGCTTCTACCTCCTTTTTGCGTCCCTCTGGAATTTCCCAGGCTCCATGTACCATGGTAGGAAGTGCAGGCCACCACAGACCATCACCACTTCTTTTTAAAAAAGTATTCTCATTTTCTTACTTGTGAGAGATGGGGGAGAGAGAGAAAACAAAGAGAAAGGGGATGAGACAGAGGAGAGTGAGAGAGCTCAGACACATATATGTCGTGGCACATATGGAGGTTATAGGACGACGTTCAGAAGTGGGATTTCTCCTTCCGCCATGTGAGCTCCAGGCACCAAACTTAGGCCACCAGCTTTGTGTGCAGTTGCTTTTGTCATCTGAACTATCTCGCTTGTCTGAGTCACTAATTCTTTTTTTTTTAAATAATGTGTTATTTATTTATTTTTCCTGCTCATACAAACATAACAGATACCCCGGTCCCTTCCCTCCCTCCACTCTTCCCTGGACCTCCCTGGTCCCTTCCCCCTTTTCCCCTTCATTCCCCCCCATTTCTCCCAGTGCCCCTTCCCCCCATCCCTGGAGCATCTTTTAATGTGTATGTCAAACTTGAGTCACTAATTCTTGAAAGCTTACTGTAGTCTATCATAAGCAATATCTAGGCTGAATGGGGTTATTATATTTTTAAATATGGAATACCTCATGACTTTGCGTGTCATCTTTGCCATACTAATCTTCTCTGTATTGTTCCAATTTTAGTATACGTGCTGCTGAAACAAGCACTGAATGGGACTGTTATTATTCTCATCTTCATCAATGATGAAATCAAGGGTCAAAGAGAAGTTGAGTCACAATTCTCAGGACACCCAGATAAGAGCAGGCAGAAAGAGCAAGTAGTGTGAAGGTGTGGAACTGAGTCCAGCACGTGACTCTGTTATATCCCTCATGCTGCCCTAGTCTGGTGACCCTGTGTTGTATGGGACTAGAGGTCATCTTCACATTACATTGGTTTTTGACAGCAGGTGGCCTTGTAGGCATCAGTTCAGAAGCCCTTCTGATAATGTGGCCGATTGGTACAGGGTTAGACACTCCCAGCTAGTTTTATGGGAATTGCACAGCCTGGGATAGGACTAACCACGGGAAAAAAATATACATCAACATATGACAGATGCCAAATCCAAACAAGTTCTAATAATATGTAAATAACAGGCAGTAAGTTCAGGGAGCTGAGACAAAGGAAGATGACACAGAAGATAATACACATATAGCTCTTAAGGAACCAAAATGAAGGATAAAAGTCTAGGGTGCACTGGGAAAAGCAGTTTTCCTGTTACGAAAGTTCAGTCAGAAAAACACAGCCTCTGACAGCTGAGGCAGTCCTAGGCAATCTCCCTACTACATAGAATGACCTGCTGTTAGAGTCTGAGGATGTAGATGACCCTGATCCCTGACTGGGGTAAGGTGGGCTTCAAAGACCATCACCTGGAGAATAGGTGGAAGCCATGTCTATGACTGAGGGGCAGATGGTCTCTTAGAGAATTGTGTTCTTCAGAGGGATTTGGATCCAACATCAGCCTTAAAGGAAGCTGAAAGTGCAGGAGCTCTTGTGGCGACGTCGAGACTGCTTGGTCCAGACTTACCTGGGGAAGAGCAAGCTTACATTTCCCCTTTTTCTATCGTCAAAAGCCAGCCAGCAAGCAAACAAATAAATAAGCAATAAGTCAGCACTGAACTGTTCCGCTTTAGGCCATTGTATATTACAAGTTAGAACTGTTGTCTTTTTGTTTGTTTATTTGTTTTGTCTGTTTTTTTGGTCTTTTTGTTCTGAACTTAATGTGTTTTAGTTTTATGTCTAGGTGGTGTATGCATGGGTGTGTTTGCTTGTGTAGTTGTGCATGGAGGTTAATGGTTGATATTGAGATGTCCTTCCTTAATTGCTTCTCTATCATCTCTTTTATCATTTTATCTTTTAAGACGGAGACTCTCACTGAACTTTAAGCTTACCATTTCATTTAGGATCCCTCTTTTTTTTCTCCCACATTTTATTTTTTTCCTAATCATACAAGGTCAACAGGTACACCCGTCCTTTACCTCCCTCCTCCCCTCCTCAGTCATCCCCCCTTACTCGTCCCCTACCCCCTTCCTTTCACCTTCTCCCTCTCTTCCCCTCTCCCAGCATCTCCCCCTCCTTCCCTCTTCCCCTGGAGCATTTTTAAGATCCTTCCTTAAGGGCTGGGATTACAGGTACAAGCTGTGTGCCTGGCTTTTATATGAATTTGGGGGACTCTGGGGTTGGATATACTCTTCCTGAATTGGATAGGAATCCACATCCAATAAATTTACACATGTGTGCATATTACTAAGGCATTCTGACTTGCGAACATGGGCAATATTTAGCTGCTGCTTTTGATTCAATGTGTAGTATAGGTATGAAATGTAGGAGAAATATTATTTCTATTGTAAATAACTTCTGAGTTTTCTATGTGCCATTTAATGATGACAGACAACTTTGGAATTATGATTCAAATAAGCATGCGTGTGTCACTCCCTATTTAGTTTATTGGCTGTTGCTGTCTAACAACACATAGGCTATAAAAATGTTGTAAGTTATTCATTTCCTTGGGTAAGAAAGAACTCACAGAACCTACCCTCTACCTCCCTTGCTTGTACAAGTTTTGATGTCATGCGGTGACCTGCGGCACTTCCATCTTGTCCTACAAAGGATTGTTAACAAGATGAATCACCAACTCTTATCACACCCTTTGATTTTCCTGTATGGGAGAGCACAGTTCTCAACACGAAGAGATAGCCCCTTATATTAAATACTCTGAGGTGTGTGTGTGTGTGTGTGTGTGTGTGTGAATAGCTACAAAATGCTTTCCAAACATGAGACATTAGAATGACTGATGGATACAACCCTATTACGTTATACCTCCCCGTGAAGAACTGTGACATTTATATTGAAGAAATCTAGCACAGCAGAAAACCACTCTTTGTGGAGAATTTCAGCCATTGTAAGAAGTGTTTGAGACAGTCCAGGCCTGAATGGAGGCGCTCGCCAAGTAAACAGATTGCGCTGCATGCTGGAAAGAAGAGCCAAGAATCCCTTGCAGGATTTATGTCCTCTGTTTTGAAGGGTTGGGTTTGCTTTATTTTTTAGGATCGCCTTGTTTTTAGCCAGATGCCTGGGAGAAAGAGTCCGCATGCATCTGATTTGAGTGGAATCTCCTTTCCAGACATAAATTTCATTATCCCACCTTGCTGACTATTTCCCCATGTGCCTCTTCATTCTCAATTAACTGTGAACCTGTGAGGTGTCTGGCTGCCTTTTTTTTCTTCTCTTGTTTTCTCTTCTTAAGCTTTGCAAAGGGTATCCTGCATCATGTAACTATTTATTGTACGAACGAAATGTTGGCAGATGAATGAGGGTCTGAATTATAATTTTACTTTTTAGGTTAAAATTTACAAAGTCTATGACATGTCTGATCTAAGGCATGAAGCATCAAATGTGGGGGAAGTGGCAGGACGAAGAGTTCAAGGACAGTGCATGCTACGTAGTGAGACTGTTTTGACAACCAGTCATCTAACCAGGAGGGACTAATAGAACAAAGGACCTAATGTGACACCTTGTTTCACATTATGAACGCCTGTGTCACTTGGAAATTCATAACTCCCTTCCATTTTTTCTTTATTTAAGGGAAGTCTCTGTACACACCAGGTATTCATCATTTCTAATTTTAGCCTTGTATCTTTATCACACATGGATCCTCAACAAAAGCTACATTGTTATTTTTGCCATGTTTGATATGGATTCCTCATATAGACAAAGTGAGTTGCCTTATGTCTGCCAGTCATAGAAACCCTTTTTCATTTTTTTTATCATTTTTAAAACTTGTAAAACGACATTGCCAGTCTCCTGAAATTTGCAGTTTAAAATAAAAAATGTATTTGTGTGATAAATACAAAGGGATTTACATCATTAGGGTTTGGGGGGGTATCTTCTCTTCCGGATGTCATTTAATTGTGTGATTATATCATAGCTTATTCATCCTTATCTATGGAATTGCACACAATTAGAACATTCTGAGTCACACTTCCATCAGTATTCTGCAGGACTTAATCCTGAAGGGCTGACTTGCTGGATGCGGGGAATCCTACGTGCTTTAGTAGGATGGCTGGAGAGTGATCCAGTGAAGTTGTATCAATTTATACTCCTACGGACTGCTTCTAGAAAACTTCAGTTTTCTAACATTAGTGCTTATCTCTTTAAGTGCTGACGGTGGCAGAAAGGTCTGCCTCACTGCTGAGCTTGTCCAAGGACCTCTGAGATATACTTACAATGACGGGGGCTCTGTCTCACTGTGGCCAGCATAGATTCCTTTTCTTTTACTTCCATTTCCTGAGATGAAATCACTTTGCTTCTGTAGCATGTAAGGTCCTGCAGTTCTTGCTCCTGATCTTGAATTGTCTGTAGAGCATTTATTGTGAATTGCTTCCACCGAAATGCCTTCAATGGTGAAGAGTCACTTTCTAAGTGTGATTTGTGTTCATAAGATTGATTCTGATCTCTTTCATATGCCCCTGGTCTTCCTGTGGCCTGACACCCTTAAATTCACTAGCTCTATGGGGTAACAGGATCACTGCTAAGATTCTGTTTTTGGTAACTTTAGTTTAATGTCTCCCAACTGCAATTTATTAAATGCTTAAATCAAGAGTGTTAAAATAAACCTGGACATGCAGTATTCTGGCTATTTCACAGGGAAAAATCTGTGTTGGACAATCAGGTAAATAAGCATTTGTGGCTCGAAGCAGTACCACGGTTTATAGCTGAGATTTTTTCTCTTCTATTAATTGATTTTTCTCTTCAAATAGAATAAGCATCCATAAAAGGCTTAAAGATGTTTAAAAACCTTTTGTCCACATGTTTCTACTTGACCTTTTTTTCTAGTTAGAATTTGAAGTGGTTAGTAACCCCCTTCCCCCTTTTGGTTTGATTCTAATGTAAACTCTCATCCCAAAGAACAATAGCCACAAATAAAGTGCAGCAATAAGTAACATACAGATGGAAGAATCTGAATGAAGTGAAATCTTAGGACAATTATCAGCAAGAAACAACCTTGCTGGAAGCCCCAGCCATGTGCCCTGGCAGATACTGTACTCCCTCAGGCAGAGTATTTCTCTCCCTTAAACCAAATCTCTTCTGCATATTAGTTTAGTGAGTCAGGGAGATGTAATCACTCGCTGCGGGTCATACTCAGAGAAGTAGGGAAGAACTGTGGCCGGAATCCAGGTCATCGTTCCCTTAATTGTCTTCTCAGTATCCATTCTGTTGTGATTGACGCTAACTCTATTTCCTCTTTTCTGAGATACAGAAACACACCCAGTGTCCTCTAGAAGGGCACACCTACTTCATTCTTTGGTGATTGTTGATCCTGTACTCATGCCAGGTCTCCTCCTCTGCTATCATCTTTCTACTTCTAGAACTTTATGCTTTTCATCTCTGGGATGCAAGCACACGTTTCAGAATCCTATGGGAGAAAGGCAAAAAAAAAAAAAAAAAAAAAAAAAAAAGCCCAAAAACCAAAAATCCAAAAACATAATTTCTGATGGAAATGACCCATTCTGTAGCATGTTAGCTGTCTTTGCTCAAGGAAGACAGTCACAGTAGTGATACATTCATACAAAGCATGTGACCCAAGAGCTGTGCTGGAATCCGGTCACAGTTAACACAGACCAAATTTCCACATCCAGACCGCAAGCCCTTCCTGTGTCAGCATCCTGTGTCAGCAGTATCGAGTGTCATGGCTCATCAGGTCCTGGGGTAGTGTGGGTGAGCAGCAAGAGCTTGGAGTCTCACAGTCAGATAAAGCAGAGTGCGCTTGAAGTGTGTGTGTGTGTGTGTGTGTGTGTGTGTGTGTGTGTGTGTATGCATGTTTTGAACTTATTTTTCTACATTTACAAGCATGCTGAGTATTCATCCCAGCTTGCCCCCATCCCTCCCTTCCCTTCACCATTTTCTCCCACTTCCTCCCACCCTTCCGCCTGTATACTTCTATGGACCCCAGAGTTCTCTCTGGCTTGTCTACCCCTGTGGGGGCTCAGGCCTTCATGGCATATCAAGTTACCTCTCTTCAGGCCACCCCACTAGTATGTGCATTTTCCTTCATTCATCCAGCTTTAGACCCAAAGGTTTCCACTGTGAGTTCCCATTCTATGGGTATAATAACAGCTGCCTACAGAGCACTTAATGTGCTGTATTCCTATCTATAGGTTCATTGTCTATTGATCTATTGAAACGTGTTTTATTGTGGCATTTTCTTTTTTTTTCCTTGCTCTATTTTTTTTTCTTTTCTTTTTTTTAATTATTATTTCCACTCATACAAACTTAACAGGTACACCAGTCCCCTCTCTCCCTCTACCTCCCCCCACCTCCCTGTTTCCCCCTCCCCTCCCCCCTCTCTCCCTATCCCCTAGTGTCCCCCCCCATCCCCAGAGTATCCTTTAATGTGCATGCTAAACTCTCCTCTGGGTCCTCCTCTCCCATGAGGTGCAAGGACCCAGGGGCATTTCCCAGAACCCTTTCCTGTGTTCCCCTTGAGCTTAGGAACACTACCGTGACTGTCAGTCCCTAGCCTCCAAGGATCCTAGTGCCTTTAGTCCATGCTAGACTTTGTGGGGTCAACAACGTGCTTGGACATTGTGCAGGGCATGCAAAGTCCTATTATGATTGCTTCGGACCTAACTTGTGTGGAGTATCTTGCATATCATTGCTTCTCCCATCCTCGTGCTCTTACAATCTTACTGCCCTCTCTTCCACAAATTTCCCTGAGCTTCGGGATGGGGAGAGATTAGGCTGTCCTAGTTCCAGGTGGTTGATATAAGGTCTCTGATGTTCTGAATTATGTTTTGTTGATTTTTTTTTTTTTGGTTTTGCTGCTCCTGCAATGCCCTTGGCTGCATCCTGATGGGTATTGGATGTCACTCCTTGCAGTCCTTAATGGTGGCCTGTTTTCTCTGCTCTAACATGGTCCCCTCTCTCCTTGTTTCTGGTGGGCCCTCCTTCTCCATCCCTCCTGTTTATAATCTTTGCAATTACTGTAGGTATTACAAAGATTTGTCTTTGAGTGTCTCTAAGTGGGTTTGGTACTAGGATCCATCTATTAGGGAGTCTATATGGTGCTTAATTTTCTGTGTTTGGGATACTTCACTCAATATAATTGTTTCTAATTCCATCCATTTCCCAGCAAATTGCATTAATTCATCATTTTTGATGGCTGAGTAGTATTCTATTGTATAAATGTACCACATTTTCCTTATCCACTCGTCAACTGTTGGACATTTTGGGTTGACTTTGCTATTGTAAGCAGTGCTGCTATGAACATGGTCGTGCTTGTGCTATTGAGGTGAATTTTTGCTGTATGTGGGGTTATTCCCAAAAGTGGAATAGCAGGGTCATATGGCATTTCAATCTTTAACTTCTTTAAGAATCTCCAGTGGCTGTATGAGCCTGCATTCTCACCAGCAATGTAAGAGAGTTCCCATCTCTCCACATCCTCTCTAGCATTTGGTGTTTGTATTGTGGATTTTTGCCATCCTGACCGGGGTGAGATGCTATCTCAGGGAAGTTTTGATTTGCATTTCCCTGATGGCTAAGAATGTGGAGCATTTTTAAAGATATTTGTTAGACATTGTAATTTCGTCCCTCGTAAAGTTTCTTTTAAGTTCCAAGGCCCATTTTTTAATTGGGCCATTTGTTTCCTTGGTGTTTAGTTTTCTAAGTTCTTTGTGCACTCTGGATAATATAGTTCTATCAGATATGTGGTTAGTGAAGATTTTCTCCCACTCTGTGGTTTGCCTTTGTGCTTGACTTACAATCTCTTTATCTGAACAGAAGCTCTTTAATTTCACAAGATCCCATCTGTTGAGTGTTGGTTGTAGTGATTGTGCTATTGGATGTCCATTTAGGAGCTGTTGGCCTAGCCCAATCAGCTCCAGGGAGTTTCCCACCCTTTCAACTATGGTTTTTATAGTCTCTGGCCTTATATCGCGGTCCTTAATCCATTTGGAATTAAGTCTTGTACATGGTGACAAGTACAGGTCCAGTTTTAATCTTCTGCATGTGGATATCCAGTTTTGTATTGTGGCATTTTCATATACACTTTGTTCTTGATGGTCCTTCTTCCCCATTTTCCACCCATTCCTTCTGTCCCCTCCTATTGGAGTCACCTTCCTTTCTCCAGTCGTCCCCCTTTCTTTTTTCATGCAGCATGCATGCTGCCCTCTTTAAAATCTCTTCTCCCCTCATGGTTTCCTTCTTAATTTTATGATACAACACACACACACACACACACACACACACACACACACACACCCCACACATATTTTTCCTGTGTATGAGCAAGGTGATTCTTACCAAGTCGTTTCAGTGTTCCTGAGTCTTGCTCCTTATTTGCAGTTCTGCATTTTGGGATAATTATGTGCTAATCACACAGTTTAGTGTCTAGCACCCAAAGTGTTGTGCCTCTACACTTACCTGGGGTCTGGCATTCTGCATTTATTCATTTATGACAGTATTATTGGTTTTGGGCCGATAATGATAGTTCTCCAGAAATACATGTCAAAGACTTTTTCTCATATTCAGGAGAGGACTCAGAGCAATTTTTGTCTCAGGAAGAAGGACACATACTCCTCTGGTAACAGCCCCTTCTCACCTTAAAGACCAGCAGACATCCTGTGAAGAGACTGGATTTTAGTTCAAGGGATTTAATTTAATTTTTCCTCATCAAAGTCAGTATATACTAGCCTTCATTCCATCCGTGTAACTCAAATAAAAGGATAATTAAGATATAAGAACTATGATAGGAGTAAGAATAAGATATTAAAACAACTAGGCTGGGGAGATGACTCAGGGGTTAAAGCCTTTGCCTGGCAAGTTAAAGGACCTGAATTCAAATCCCAGGTCCCACATAAAAATACCAGGTAGAAATGGTGAAGGCCTCTACTTCTGGCTCTAAAAGGCAGAGCCTGGGAAAGTCCAACATAAAGCAACAAGCAGGCAGAACAACCCAGGATGATTCCTGAGGCTATTATTTTGTACACACACACACACACACACACACACACACACACACACACTCAAGTGCCTGCTTCTGCACACACCCACACCTATACACTCACACCTGTGCCTGTACCTACACATGCAAAAAAAAAAAAAAAAAAAAAAAGACGTAAGATCCAGACTATTCTCAGATATCTGTCTGCATTCATTCTATAGATGCCCAGGTTCCAATTGTGATTCTAATGTGTCTTTCAGCAAAATCCTCATTGTCCTAAGGAATTTTTTTTTAAACTTTGAGAAAACAGAATTTTCTGAACTTCCCACTGAGTCTTTAGTAGCTGGTTGAAAGGTCCTGTGATGCCTTCATCAGGAGTTATTGGCTTCAGCACATGCATTTCTGGTGGCATGCTAAAAACGTGAAAAAGGGATGTAGCTCAGTTAGCAGCATGCTTGACTTGTATGCATGAAATTCTGGCTTTGACGCTGAACTTCATGCAAACCGACTGTGGTGATGCATATCTGCAATAGCTACAGAATTCTGGAGGTGGCAGCCATAGGATCAAGAATTCCAGGCCATCCTTGATTACAGAACAAGTTTTAGGCTATAATAAGACCTTGTCTTGAAACCAAAACAAAGCAAAGAGAATAGACATCTTCCAGTGGGAGGGGATGATAGTACTAGGCACATAAGCTACTGAATCAAACTTCTATCCCTGCAGATTGAGACACCACACACAGACAAGCACACATGCATGCAATGTATATGCACACCCTTCCTTAGGAAATCAGGGTCTTAGCTACAGTGGCAAATTCTTCTTGATTACTGTCAAGGGAGATTGAATTTAAGGTTATATATTGGAGCTTTTCAGCCCAACTCATTTTCTCTCCAGTTCCTAAATAAACGTGAGTGAAAGTTACAATACACATTAAATAAATAATTAATTTCCTAGCTGATTTCAGGCATGAAACACTTTTTTTTTTTAGATAATGACTTTTCTTATTTATTTATTTCCGCTTGTACAAACTTTTTTTTTTGATTTTTTTATTATTATTTCCCCCCCCCCCCAACCCCCAGTGCCTCCCCCCTCCCAATCCCTGGAGCATCCTTTAATGTGCATGCCAAACTCTCCTCTGGAAACTCCTCTCCGATGAGGTGCAAGGACCCAGGGGCATTTCCCAGAATCCTTTCCTGTGTTCCCTTTAAGCTTAGGAACACTACTGTGACTGTCAGTCCCTAGCCTCCAAGGATCCTAGTGCCTTTAGTCCATGCTAGACTTTGTGGGGTCAACAACGTGTTGGACATTGTGCAGGGCATGCAAAGTCCTATTATGATTGCTTCGGACCTAACTTGTGTGGAGTATCTTGCATATCATTACTCCTCCCATCCTTGTGCTCTTACAATCTTACTGCCCCCTCTTCCGCAAATTTCCCTGAGCTTCAGGATGGGGAGAGATTAGGCTGTCCTAGTTCCAGGTGTTAATATAGAGTCTCTGAATTATGGCTTGTTGATTTTTTTTTTTGGTTTTGCTGCTCCTGTAATGCCCTTGGCTCCATCCTGATGGGTATTGGAAGTCACCCCCTGGCCAGAGATAAAAACTTGTTAAATTAGAGTCTTGTTATAAGAGTATATTCAAAGGTAGATGGAATAAAAGTAGGAGACTGCAGTGAGAGAGGGGTCAATCACCTATTTGCAAGATGGTTAACTTCTATCAGGCATCCTATATGCCCTCCCCTTCTGGTGAGATCATACCCCATCAGTTGCAAATGATCAGATATGTGGTTAGTGAAGATTTTCTCCCACTCTGTGGTTTACCTTTGTGCTCGAGTTGCAATCTCTTTATCTGAACAAAAGCTCTTTAATTTCACCAGATCCCAACTGTTGAGTGTTGGTTGTAGTGATTGTGCTATTGGATGTCTGTTCAGGAACTGTTGGCCTAGCCCAATCAGCTCGAGGGAGTTCCCCATCCTTTCAACTATGGTTTTTATAGTCTCTAGACTTACATCGAAGTCCTTGATCCATTTGGAATTAATTTTTATACATGATGACAAGTACAGGTCCAGTTTTAATCTTCTGCATGTGGATATCCAGTTTTGCCAGCACCATTTGTTGAAGATGCTGTTCTTTTTTCCGTTGGATTTTTTGGGCCCCTTTGTCAAAGATCAAATAGCTGTAGTTTTGTGGGCTTATATCTGGGTCTTCAACCCTTATCCATTGAACTGTGTGTCTATTTTGGAGCCAGTACCAAGCTGTTTTTACAACTATGGATTTGTAATATAGACTAAGGTTTTGTATGGTTATACCTCCAGCAGTGTTCTTGTTGCTCAGGATTGTTTTTGCTATCCTGGGTCTTTTGTGCCTCCATATGAATCTTGAAATTGTTTTGTCAACTTCTTTTTTTTTTTTTTGCAATAGCATGAGGTTTTATTTAAGGACGCGCCGGGCGGCTCCAGCAACCTCTCACGCAGGAGAGACTGAAGTGGCCCCGAGCAGCTCAGGCAAGGGGTTTATAAGGGGTCTTGGGGTAGGGGGGGTGCTTAGCTGAGGAATTTTCTATGACCTTTACAGTCATTGGTCGGCAAGAGCTCGGGTGGAGTTGGCTCTTGGCGATCGTTCCAATCTATCTGCTTAACCGCAGGCTGTTCATTCTGGATGACATTCATTGATGGAATTCCCCTTTGTGCAAACTTGCTTTTCCAGAACTGAAGGGCTGGAGGTCTAAAGGGGTGGGGAAATACCTGTAAAAAGCTCAAGGCTGTACATAGTTTTAAGCAATGACTAACAATGGATGCTTGGATGGCTATAAACAATGGATGCCTGAATGACTACAAGCAAGGGCTATACTGTGGGCCTGAACCGGCCTGCTTTGTGAATTTTAGGGTGAGGGTCTCAGGGTCCAACATTCTCCCCTTTTCTATAGGCACACTCCAATCATGGAGTGTTAGTCACAGTTCTCGTGGTAAATTTCTGGGAGAATTGGAGTCAGGGGTGTTCCTTCCAGGCGATTCCAGCAGTAGGGGACGTCTCTTCAGAATTCCAAAGACCTTGAGAGACCCATCCCAGCATAGCTGCTCTAATCCTGCCTCACTTTCCCATAAACCTATTTGAGAATTCAGACTGCTCTGGGGATAAAGGGCGATGATTCGATCTGGTTGCTTCCTGCTGAATCGGGGCGAAGGAAATAAGAGCAGTCTGACATTCTCATCTATGAAATGCTGGGTTGGTCTAGAGGTCTTTGATAGATGGCTTTATTACCTCAAGGTTGGTCTAAAAGAGACAAAACACAGGCAAATTGAGTCTCCAAAATCTATAGAAGGACCAGATCATTGTAATTGGGAAGGCACATGAGATAAACCAAACAAGCTCAGCAGTCTTGCTGTGGGTACAAGCAAGCAGGAGTTAGTAAAAGAACACGTTTACAAGGTGTAAAAGCCAAGGAGACCTTTTTCCTTTGGCTACTGTAAATCATATTTTAAAACCTGTCCAAAACAATGCGAACTGATTCTTTGTACAGAGCAATCTAAATTATCCTCCTTTTTGGGTTTTGAAAAATAAGTCTTTTTTTGGGACCAAAGGGATGTAGCACCATTTCTCTGATCTAAATGAAAAGCCAGCATTGATTTGCTAAAGGAGCTACTCTGGAGCTACACCTGGAGTTTTGCTGGTTTTCCTAGTTTACTCCTTAAGTTTGCCATTGCTTTTTCCCTCTGTCAAGCACTGAGTTTAACTTTAGGCAACCTTTTAGGACAAGGGAAAGACTTTATTAAACTTTTTGCCAACCTATGTCTCTGGTTTTAATTCTACAGCATAATACCTTTGGTGCGTCTAAAACCAGAACCATGTGGATGACTTTATAACAGTGCTAAAATATTTTATTCTATTAAGCCTAAACCTTGAATATTTGGGCATTCAGGCATGTAAACAAAGGAATGCCTAAAAAGCATTACTATTAAGCATATAAGGAATCTCAGTAGTTACTTTCTGAGTGCAATGAACCTGTCATTTTCCTGATCTTAAATATTTTAGTAAAATCAAAAGTTGACAAAAGCCTAGGAAGGAAGTTGAGCACTAGAATTTTGTGCTCCCTTGTCTATTAACATAGAAACAAAGAGGCTTCCCATTTGCACGTTAAACCCAAGGTTCTCACGAGATGCTCAACCTGGCACTTTTGGGCTTCCTTTCGCTGGATATCAGTGGCAAACTCCTTTTTCCCATCAGAGGGAAGCTAAGAGCTTCAGGCCATTTCATTGGTCTCCACCAGAGAGCTCGCTCAACCCCTGGGCCCTGGGGTTCAGGGGGCAATCTTCCTCCAGTGGAGATTCCCATAGTTGGGACATAGGCCACATGAAAGCTTTCTGTGCTCACAACAGTCTCAAAGCGCCCAGTCTGGTCATATTCAAAGCATTTTTTTCCACCTTTCCCCTGTCGGGAGGGGTCCTGGGTTTATCTGCTTGGGGTGCCTGTTTAACCTATCCCCTAAGGCAAATGTCAAGTTCTGATTTCTTTGCTTTCTGGTTCTTTTTCTTTCTTTTCTTTTTCTATACTAAGTCCTAGGTCACCTGTCCTATTTTTAAAGTCCTAGGACAAACAGAAACAAAGGATTCTACCTCCAAGACAGAAATGAAAGCTTCCTGATGGTGCCAACCTTTCCCTTACAGATGATGGGGACCTATTTCCCTCAACAGATGAGAGCCCTGTTGTCCTCCACATGAGTGAGAGTGTACTTTCCCCTGACAAATGAGGACTTTGGCTGACATGGAAGCTAAATGAAATTCCTGTCTGTTTCACCTTAGTCTTGAGGGCATTGGGAGGCAAAGCTTTTCCTGAGTTACTAGCTGGTACTTTTGGTCCAGCTCTATAGTCTCTCAACTTTCTGTCATTTGTTTGTCTAGTTGGATGGTAGTATAACTTAAAGATCTTCCTGGGATCATCTCTTGTCTAAGATGTATACAGGGCATGTCTGAGAATATGCTACGACTTGACCCTCTTTTAGGTTGGTAGAACTAAACATTCACAATTTCTAGATAGTTCCTGGACACAGGAAGGGGAAATCCCTCTCTTTTGGCTTTAATTAGTGAACCTGGACTTGAGGAAAGGACGCGTGGCTTAGCAGAATTCTGATAATCACTATATACACAGTGTTGTCAGCAAAGACATCCACTGACACTGCCCATGGTGTGGTCCCGGGAGGCCAGCACTCCACCCAACGCCACCAGAGCCCCACCCGATGACACTAAAAGGGGAGAGTCCATGGTCCACACATGCCTGAAGCTTCCTGTATTCCCTCTGCTATTTAAACAGCATAGTCATTGTCTCAGACTTGAAACACTTTCCTTCAGGGCAAACATTTTTAGGAATTCCCTTCCATTGACTAACAAGAGCTAAAGTTACATTGATCCCCACTGTACTACGTAGACCAAGAGCTAGAGTCACATTGATCCCCACCACACGACACAGACAGACAAAGGTTGGGAATCCCTCCAGGAGAGATCATTCAAGTACCAGTCTGGCCACGCTCTTTGCAGAGTCATGGGTGATAACTTGGCCATAGTGGGTTCAGTGGTTTCGTGACTTGCGATCGGATTCTAATCCGATCCCACCCTAGACTGTATGTTATCACCATGGAAACGCAGAACTGGCCCAATCGAATCCCGTGGCTTTAAGAGATCTTAGGGATCTCGCCATGGACTACAAACTCGAGCCAAAGGTGTTACAGGTGTCCCACCTCAGGCCGACACTCTCTCACACATTCATACAGAGGTTAAAACATTCCCTCCCCCATTTTGCAGGTGCCCTTTTCCTCCCCCTCCAAGAGAGGCCTGCTCCAAAAGGTGAGCAGAGGTTGGTTTAGCACAGTCTCTTTTACTGTGAAGTCCAAGATTTAGAGAAACTCCCTAGTTGGCCTTGAGTCTGTTCCAAGCTGCAGCTGAGGCAGGGCCTCAGCTTCTCCTGCTGGCCACCTCCCTGGGGGCAGGGAGGGCCCTGGTCTTAGACTTCTCCAGTTTTCACTTATGACCCCACTGATAAGCTTCCTACTGTCCTTGAGAAGTTGGGATTTTTGGAGTAACCAATTTTCTGCTTTAAGCAGACAACTGAAATACATTTGAGTACATGAAGCTTAATTCTTAATTTCTAATTTCTGAGGTTCAATATCTTTTCTTTTACAACATGGAAGAAACATAACAAATAATATTTTCTTTAACCATCATCTCTTATTTTTAGTCTTTTCATAACTCTAACATCCCATAAACCTCCACAACATACTTTAACATTCTTTTTAAGTAACCAATTCATAAACCTCCTGCACATACTTTAACTTTCTAAGTAATATATCTCGTCCCAAAACCTTCTTTACATCTACGTACTATACATATATATTTTTCTATTTGATGGTTTCCTGCTGTTTTCACATTAGTTATCCTGTAAGAAATATCCTTTAAAAGAGGCAGTAGACCTTATCTTAAAAATCATTATATAGCAGAACACAGGAGTACACCTGGGAACAGGGAATTAGAAAGCAGATTTGTCCCCAAGAAAGGGAACTCGTACATACCAGGAGAATGAAGGAATTCCAATGAATTTTTCAGAAATCAGTTTTCCTTTCTGGCTGCTAGATATGTTGGTATTACTCATGGGAAAACAAACTTTTAAAGGAACTATAAAAGTGATGTTACCAGATCCTAGGTAAAAACACAATGCCACCTTTTGTGAAGCTTCAAGATAAAACAAGATATTTTGGTCAGTACGTACTCAGGCCTTTTAACATTATCAAAATGATTTATTCCTAAGTGTGCACGTGCATTTAAATTGAGCACGCCAAATAGTAAACAGAGTCAAAAACCAAAATGTGATCATAAGCACGCAATGAAATTTATAGTGGCCACAGCTTGTTATTTTGAAACATAAAACCCACATTTTATAAGAAATCCAAGTAACCAATCAAATCAGAACATTTTAAGTAACTCTTTATCATCACAGGCAAAATTTTTCTACCTCAACACTCAGATTTTGGGTTCTTTTCCTAATATCCTTTTAGTGATTCAAGACAAGATAGACAAGACACAAATACTGCAGACTGCAGATCAGACAAACTACAGACAGCAGATTAGACAAACCCAGATGGGGAACGGACACTTCTGTCCTTTCCCCTACAGAGAGTCCAGAGCGTCCTCCAGGACCCTCGCAGTCTCTGCGATATGACACGTCTGTCTCACAGTTTCTGACCGCCCCAAACCTAATACTCATAAGAGGAAACAAACAGCAAACACAAACAGACACAGACTTAAACAAAGTATAAGTAAACACAGACAGGAGCGCTCACATACCTCCGAGGCCGGTGTTAGGGCAATCTCTCGGGGGTCTCGAATCCCGGATGAGCCCCCAAAATGAAAGACCCCCGTCTTTCAGTCAGGAAAGAGGCCACCGAGAGAAAGACCAAGACCCTTCTCGCTGCAATAGCATGAGGTTTTATTTAATGATGCGCCGGGCGGCTCCAGCAACCTCTCATGCAGGAGAGACTGAAGCGGCCTGTCAACTTCTTTAAAGAACTGCTTTTAGGATTTTAATTCGTATAGCATTGAATCTATATATTGTCTTTGGTAGGATGGTCATTTTTATGATGTTGATTTTGCCAATCCAGTAACATGGGAGGTCTTTCCACCTTCTGGTGTCTTCTGCAATTTCTTTCTTTAGGATTTTAAAGTTTTCATTGTAGAGGTCTCTTACTTCCTTGGTTAGGTTTATACTAAGGTATTTCATTTTTTTAGTGGCTATATAGTAAATGGGATTGTTTCTCTCAGGGCTTTTTCACTTCTTTCATTCTGGGCATATAGGAAGGCCACTGATTTTTGTACATTTATTTTGTATCCTGCGACCCTGGTGAACTTCTGTATTAGTTCCAGGAGCTTCCTGGTGGAGTTTTTGGGATCCCTCAGGTATAAGATCATGTCATCTGCAAATAGAGATTACTTGACTTCTTCCTTGCTGATTTGAATCCTTTTTATGCCCCTTTCTTGTCTTATGGCTTCAGCTAAGACTTCAAGTACAATATTGAATAGAAGTGGTGGGAGTGGACAGTCTTTTTTAGTTCCTGATCAAAGTGGGAATGCTTCAAGTTTTTCTTCATTGAGTAGAATCCTTGCTGTTGGCTTGTTGTATACAGCTTTTATTATATTGATAAAGGTTCCTTCCATTCCTACTGTCTCTAGCGTTTTGATCATAAAAGGCTGTTGGATCTTGTCAAAAGCTTTTTGTGCATCTATCGAGAGTATCATGTCGTCTTGGACTTTGGACTGGTTTACATGATGAATTACATTTATTTTATTTTATTTTTTTATTAAAAATTTAATTATACATTTTAAAATTTTTTACCAGTTCCCTCCCTCCCCCCTCCTCCCCCTCCCCTTCCCCCAGTGCCTCCCCCCAATTCCCAGAGAGTCCTTTATTGTATACGCCTAACTCTCCATTGGGTCCTCCTCTCCGATGACATATAAGGACCCAGTGGCATTTCCATAAGCCCTTTCTCTTGTTCCCCTTAAGCATAAGATCACTACTATGGCTGTCAATCCCTTGCCTCCAGGGGTCTCGGTGCCCTTAACAGATGCTAGACTTTATGAGGGCAACAGTGCGCTGGACATTGCGCAGGGCATGCAAAGTCCCATTACGATTGCTTTGGCCCCAACTATTGTTGAGAATCTTGCAAATCGTTGCTCCTCCCATCCTTTTGCTCTTACAATCTTACCGCCCCCTCTTCCGCAAATGTCCCTGAGCTCCAGGATGGGGAGAGATTAGGCTGTCCTAGTTCTATGTGATTGATATAGAGTCTCTGAAGTTCTGGATTGTGGTTTGTTGATTTTCTTTTGCAGTTTTGCTGCTCCTGCAATTCCCTTCACTCCATTCTGCTGGGCACTGTATGTCACCCCCTGGCCAGAGACAAAAAGCTGTTAAACTGGAGTCTTGTTGTAATAGCACATTCAAGGGTAGATGTAATAAGAGTAGGAAACCTCACTCAGGGAGGGGTCCATCACCCATTTGCAAAATGATTACTTTTTATCTGCTAGACTATATGCCCTCCCCTTCTGGTGAGATCAGGAAAGAACGTCTGTGAACTTAACCAGGTTTCTCATTACTTACTTGCAGACCTTGATGGAGACCTATTTTCTCTGCTGTAACATGGTCTCCTCTCTCCTTGTTTCTGGTGTGGCCCTCCTAACCCATCTCTCTTGTTCATAATCCTTGCAATTACTGTGTTTCATAGGTTTACTTTTGAGTGTCTCAATGTGGGCTGGGTGAGTTTGGTACTAGGAGCCACCTATTAGGGAGTACATAAGGTGCTTAATTTTCTGGGTTTGGGATACTTCACTTAATATAATTCTTTCTAATGACATCCATTTCCCAGCAAATTCCAGTAATTCATCATTTTTGATGGCTGAGTAGTACTCCATTGTATAGATGTACCACAGTTTCCTTATCCACTCGTCAACTGTTGGACATTTAGGTTGATTCCATGACTTTGCTATTGTAAACAGTGCTGCTATGAACATGGTCGAGCTTGTGCTATCGAGGCGAACCTCTGCTGCATGGGGGGTTATTCCCAAAAGTGGGATAGCAGGGTCATATGGCATTTCAATCTTTAATTTCTTTAAGAATCTCCAGACGGCTCGCCAGAGTGGCTGTATGAGCCTGCATTCCCACCAACAATGTAGGAGAGTTCCCCTCTCTCCACATCCTCTCAGCATTTGTCGTTGTTTGTATTGTGGATTTTTGCCATCCTGACCGGGGTGAGATGATATCTCAGGGAAGTTTTGATTTGCATTTCCCTGATGGTGAAGGAAGTGGAGCATTTTTTAAGATAATTGTTAGACATTTTAATTTCATCCCTGGTAAAGTTTCTTTGAAGTTCCAAGGCCCATTTTTTAATTGGGCCAGTGTTTTCCTTGGAGTTTAATTTTCTAAGTTCTTTGTGCACTCTGGACAGTAGAGCTCTGTCAGATATGTGGTTAGTGAAGATTTTCTCCCATTCTGTGGGTTGCCTTTGAGCTCGTGTGACAATCTCTTTATCTGAACAGAAGCTCTTTAATTTCACAAGATCCCAACTGTTGAGAGTTGGTAGCAGTGATTGTGCCATTGGATGTCTGTTTAGGAAGTGTTGGCCTAGCCCAATCAGCTCGAGGGAGTTCCCTATCCTTTCAACTATGGTTTTTAAAGTCTCTGGCCTGATATCAAGGTCCTTGATCCATTTGGAATTAAGTCTTGTACATGGTGACAAGTATGGGTCCAGCTTTAATCTTCTGCATGTGGAGATCCAGTTTTGCCAGCACCATTTGTTGAAGATGCTGTTCTTTTTCCATTGGATTCTTTGGGCCCCTTTGTCAAAGACCAAATGGCTGTAACTTTGTGGGCTTATATCTGGGTCTTCAATCCTTATCCATTGATCTGTGTGTCTATTTTGGAGCCAGTACCAGGCTGTCTTTATAACTATGGATTTGTAGTATAGACTTAGGTTTGGTATGGTAATACCTCCAGCTGTGTTTTTGTTACTCAGGATTGTTTTTGCTATCCTGGGTCTTTTGTGTCTCCATATGAACTTTGAGACTATTTGGTCAACTTCTTTGAAGAATTGCTTTGGGATTTTGATTGGTATAGCATTGAATCTGTATATTGCCTTTGGTAGGATGGTCATTTTTACAATGTTGATTCTGCCAATCCAGGAACAAGGGAGGTCTTTCCACCTTCTGGTGTCTTCTGCAATTTCTTTCTTTAGGGTTTTAAAGTTTTCATTGTAAAGGTCTTTTACCTCCTTAGTTAGGTTTATACCAAGGTATTTCATTTTTTTAGGGGCTATAGTAAATGGTATTGTTTCTCTCAAGGCTTTTTCACTTCTTTCATTCTGGGCATATAGGAAGGCCTCTGATTTTTGCACATTTATTTTGTATCCTGCCACCCTGCTGAACTTCTCAATTAGTTCCAGGAGCTTCCTGGTGGAGTTTTTGGGATCACTCAGGTATAAGATCATGTCATCTGCAAATAGGGATAGCTTGACTTCTTCCTTGCCGATTTGAATCCCTCTTATGTCCCTTTCTTGTCTTATGGCTTCAGCTAAGACTTCAAGTACAATATTGAATAGAAGTGGTGAGGGTGGACAGCCTTGTCTAGTTCCTGATCGAAGTGGGAATGCTTCCAATTGTTCCCCATTGAGCATAATCCTTGCTGTGGGCTTGTTGTATACAGCTTTTATTATATTGATAAAGGTTCCTTCCATTCCTACTGTCTCTAGCGTTTTGATCATAAAAGGCTGTTGGATCTTGTCAAAAGCTTTTTGTGCATCTATCGAGAGTATTATGTGGTCTTGGACTTTGGACTGGTTTACATGATGAATTACATTTATTGATTTGCGTATGTTGAACCAACCTTGTGTGCCGGGGATGAAGCCTACTTGGTCCCCATGAATGATCTTTTTAATATGTTTTTGAATCCGATTTGCTAAGACTTTGTTGAGAATCTTTGCGTCCGTGTTCATCAGGGAGATCGGCCTATAGTTTTCTTTTTTAAGTGAATCTTTATTAGGTTTTGGGATTAAGATGATATTAGCTTCATAGAAGGAATTTGGTAGTGTTCCTTCCTTTGCTATTTGATGGAACAGTTTAAGGAGTATTGGTGTTATTAACTCCTTAAATGTCTGGTAGAACTCTGTGCTGAATCCATCTGGTCCAGGACATTTTTTGGTGGGAAGATTCGAGATTACTTCCTCAATTTCCTTATATGTTATAGGACTATTTAAATAATTCACAACTTCCTGATTCAATTTAGGTAAGTTGTGTTTACTTAGAAATTCATCCATCTCTTTTGTGTTGTCAAACTTCACAGAGTATAAGTTTTTGAAATATGATGTTATAATTCTCTGGATTTCTTGGGTATCAGTAGTGATACCTCCATGTTCATTTCTAATTTTGTTAATTTGGGTTTTCTCTCTCTTGCTTTTGGTTAGTTTAGCTAGGGGTGTATCAATCGTTGATTTTTTCAAAGAACCAGCTTTTTGACTGGTTGATTTTCTGTATGCTTTTCCTAATCTCAATTTTGGATATTTCTCCCCTTATTTTGCTAATCTCCTTTCTTCTACTGCTTTTGGGATCAGATTGTTCTAATTTCTCTAAAGCTTTAAGGTGCATTGTTAAGTCATTTATTTCTGATGTTTCCATTTTTTTGATGTAGGCATTAAGAGCTATGAACTTACCTTTTAGGACAGCTTTCATTGTGTCCCAGAGATTTTGGTAAGTTGTGTTTTCATTATTGTTCACTTTCAGGAAATTTTGAATTTCCTTTGTAATTTCTTTCTGAATCCAATTCTCATTCAGCATCTTAGTGTTAAGTTTCCAGGAGTTAGTGTATTTTCTGTTGTGTTGTGGATATCAAGGTTTAGGCCATGGTGGTCTGATAAGGTACAGGCTAGTATTTCAACTTTTGTGTATATGTGGAGATTCGTTTTGTGAACCAATATGTGATCTATTTTGGAGAAAGTTCCGTGTGCTGCTGAGAAAAATGATTATTCTTTGGTGTGTGGATGAAAAGTTCGATAGAGATCTGTAAGGTCCATTTCAGTAAGGGTTTGAGTAAGCTCCAAAGTGTCTCTGTTAAGTTTTTTACCTGAGATCTGTAAGGTCCATTTCAGTAAGGGTTTGACTCAGCTCCAAAGTACCTCTGTTAAGTTTTTTACCTGTTGATCTATCCCATGTTGAGAGGGTGGTGTTGAAATCCCTAAGAATTATCATTTGGGAGTTGATTTCTCACTTTAGACACTGCAGGGTTTTCTTAATGAATGTGGAGGGGGCCTTTATTAGGTATATATATGTTCAGTATTGTGAAGTCTTCCTGGTGAATTATACCTGTGACTAAAATGTAGTATCCATCTTTGTCTCTTATGATTTTTTTTGGTTCGAAGTCCACTTTGTTCGACAGCACAATGGATACCCCTGCTTGTTTCCTGGTTCCGTTAGCTTGCAGAATTTTTGACCAGCCTTTTATTTTTAGGGCATGCCTATCTTTTGTGGTGTTCCTGCAGGCAGCAGATTGATGCATTGTGATTTTTAATCCAAGTTTGTAATCTGTGTCTCTAGATCGGTGAGTTAATTCCATTAACATTTAATGTTATAATGGAGAAACTATTCTTAATTCTGGACATTTATTATGTTTAGTGGCTTTTGTAAGTGTATTGTTTCGCTTTTAGGTTTTGGTGGTATTTTACTTCTCTTCTGTTCTCCTGGATATGCTTGTTTTTTTTTTTTCAAGCTTGAGTATCATTTCTAGCATTTTTTGAAGGCCTGGTTTGGTGGACATGTATCCCTTCAAGTTGTCTTTGTGCTGGAAAATTTTTCTTTCTCCCTCGATCATGACAGATAGTTTCACTGGGTATATCAGCCTGGGTTGACATTTTTGCTCATTCAATACTTGAAGTATATCTCTCCACGGTCTTCTTGCTTTTACTGTTTCCATTGAGAAGTCATTTGTTATTTTAATAGGTTTACCTTTAAAAGTGACTTTTTTTTCCCTTGAAGTTTTCAGCACCATTTCTTTATCTTGAATGTGGAGTGTTTTAACTCTTATTTGCCATGGCGAGTTTCTATTTTGGTTATATCTCTTTGGGGAGTGGAATTCCTCTTGTATATGGATGGGCCTCTCTTTTTTTAGATGAGGAAAGTTTTCCTTGATGATAATTTAAAAATATTCCTCAGGTGTGGTGTTTTGGGATTCTTGCTCTGATATTCCATGAATATGCATGTTCAGCTTCTTCAGGGTGTCCCATAACTCTTTGATATTTCTCTGGAGTATCTTTTTTGGCTTTAACAACCTCTTCCATTGAGCTGGTTAATACTCCTACTTTGTCTTCAAGGTCTGAAATTCTATTTTCTGCTTCGTTAGTTCTGCTGACTCTCTGTTGAGTTCTGGGTTGAAGATAACTTGTCTTTTAGTTCAGTTTTAAACTCTGCTTGAGTCTCTTTTAACTGTTCTATGCCTGTTTTTGTTTCTTGCACTGTTTTTCTCAACTCCTCCAAGTGTCTGTTGCGTTTCTCTTCAAAGTGATTGATGTGGTTATTTAATTCCTCCCGCATTTCCTCTTTCATAGTATTGATCATGGTAATGATCATGTTTTGAAAGTCGTTATCCCGGGTCAGGCTTTCTTGGCTATTTTCCATAGGTTTGTTCTGGTTGGAGTCTATCATTATGGTATTAATTCCTTCAGTGGGAGATTAGTTTTCTTGAGTGTTTTTTCTCATGGATTTGAACTTTGACTTGTGCATTGTTGCTTTAACTCTTAAGACCTTCTTCCAATTTCTGAGCGTTTTTCACTGAACTGAATTATTTGGCCTGGAGCAGCTCCTGCTCCACCTGGCTGGTGGGAGGAGCTGGGTCCAGTGGGATACCTGGAGTATGGGGATGGGTGGGGGGAGCTTCCCTAGGTCGTGGTGAGTCCTGGCTGGACTGCGTGGGTCCTGGGTGGGTCATGAAGCACTTTTAAAGGTGTCAATTTTAAGAGTGTAACTATGGAATTAGGGAAACATTTGCACTAGTCACGAAAAATTTGGTCTAGAACTTATAAAATTAATTTTTAAAGGGGGAAATAAAACAAGGGTTAGTAAGGGTTTTACTGGACCAAATGGAAGTTTCAAGTTTTGGTTGTGAAACATAAAGGGGCCTTAATAGGCCTGTGTGTCCGCTTAAAACAGGGGCAGTTAATGAACTTGTGGGAAAAAAGCCTGACGTGGATGTATTCCCACTTACACCTCTGTGCAGAATGAGTGGACTTGAGCTGATTTGTAACAATAAACAGGGAGCTTATATTCATAGCAGAGTTTGAGAAGCACTGGATTCAACACCTTTGGGCTAATAGTCTTTGTATTTGGATGGCTCTTTGATGCCATTCTCAATAGTGGAAGGTGATATATGTCCACCTTTGCCCTACATGCTGCATAGCAATCAGGAAAAGGAAAATTCTATTCTTGCCCTCATCCTTAGCAAAGCCTTCCTTGATCACCATCTGCCTTCTCTGATGCATACATTCATGGATCATTGAGGAAAAGTGGACCAAGATGAGCATTCATGCTTGGCTCTGCTAATTCTTGTTCTACTCGAGAGGAGGTGGAGAATATCTGAGTTCTACAGCTGACGGTCAGGTTTACATCTAGTAACTCCGCCCATAAGACTGTGATCTTGACAGAATTCCTCAACCTCTTTGGTCTCAGTTTTATACTAACCAGCAAGGCTAGTAAAGACTTCTATTACCTTTAGGATACTAACCACGATGCCCAGCTCATAGTAGCCTTTGAAATATGGTACCTTGGTATTATCGAAGAAGGTAAGTATATTATTCCTCTTTCCATCCCATTCATCCAATACTTGATGCAAAAAAAGTTCAGTTAACCAGATGATTGTGACCACAACCAGCTAGTCCATCACCTACAGAATTTCAGTTCTTCCTTCCCACCAATGATCAACAGGTCTGCTCATTCTTTAGGTTTCACCCTGCTCCATCCCCATTTGGGAGTTTGGTGTGTGCTTTTCTTAGAGATAATTTCCAGTTGTTATATTTAGAACCTTTCTTTCTTTCTTTCTTTCTTTCTTTCTTTCTTTCTTTCTTTCTTTCTTTCTTTCTTTCTTTCTTTCTTTCTTTCTTTCTTTCTTTCTTTCTTTCTTTTCTCTCTCTCTCTTTCTCTTCTCAACGACGTAAGAAGAAGGGAAGAAGGAAGAGAGGAGGAAGCGAGAGAAAAAGAAGGCGAGACGAATAGCCTTACGCGGGAATATGGAAAAGAAAGCATGTAGACAAGCCAGAAAGGAAAGGAAACAAGAAAGAAAGGACTAAAAATAAAGCAACAAATGAACAGAAAAAATAAGGCCAAAGCGTAAAAGACGACGACGGAAGCGAAACACAACACGGAGAGAAAAATCAAGAGCCAGGACAGCACCTCCTATCATTCACTCCCCACGACAGAAGTACCTTCCCTTTCCCCTCCTTCTATTCCTGTCTTCTTCCTTCCTTTCTTCTTTCTTACCCTACCTCCCTTCACTTCCTCTCTCTCCTTTCTCTATCTTCTTTCCTTCCTTCCTTCCTTCCTTCCTTCCTTCCTTCCTTCCTTCCTTCCTTCCTTCCTTCCTTTTTTCTTTCATGCTGGGAACTAAACCTGTGCCTCGTGCTTACTACCGTCCTTAATGCTGAGATTTGATATTTCTGAATTTTGTGTTTCTTTTGCAGTGTCGAGGATTCAGCAAAGGTCCTTATGAATGCTAACCAAGCACTTTACCTCTAAGCAACATCCCCCTTAGGTTTAGATTTTCATTTGTGGACACATTAGTCCATCAGCAGTTGAACAAAGCTCCTGGATGCTCTGGTTCTTTAAATGACAGTCCTTTTTTCCCATCCCCTGCCCTGAGAAGAAATGAAATGAAATGTGCACACTAAGCTCTCTTCCCACTTATAGAGTTTGGCTTGCTGTCAATAACCCGATGCATGCATGGAGGATTATATCAGGACAAATTATATTTTTACTCCTCTTTCCTCTAGGACAGATGATTTTTCCGTTTATTGGACTTAGGATCACAAAGGTGAGGCACCATTCATCCAAGGCCTCTTAGAGGAAACCAGTCTGCAGTCACATTCGAGGCCTGCAAATAGCTTTTTTCCATTCTGGCCTAGAATTGAGGAAAAGGTGAGCTGGAGAGGTGAAAAGCACTGATATTCTGCTTGAAAATTGCGAATTTGCATCTGGAAAAGCACTTGTGAAATTTACTTTTCTTTATTGTTTCTACTAATCAATATCTTTTGTGCCATATAAAGTCCTTAGACTGGCGTCCGGCACAAGATAAAGTCTTACTAACCACTGGCTTGTTTCTATTATACAATTATAGAGTATTTAATTTTTTAAAGATTTATCATGTTTGTATCAACTTCTGCTTTCTTTCTCACTCCATTTTCAAAATCTTTCATGAGGAAGAAAGAAAAGATACTCTCTCTGTGTGCTGAAGGAGAACACTGCTTTCTGACTCGGGACCAAGGCACTTTCCTACGTGAATCCTCCCTTGGAAGGGGCTGGGTGCGCTCAGTGGTGAATTACCATTTTCTGTTGTGAGGATACTGGGAGCCCGGACCTTCGGGAATAGTTTAGGTCAGGAGGGCAGAGACCTGTGGACATGGATTTGGATATGAAATGTCTTCCAAAGACTGTCATGTGCTAAAGGCTCAGTTCCATGCTTGGTGCACTATGGAAAGTTGTGCAATGTTTAGAAGGTGGTTGAGGGTTTGAGTTCTGGGCACATTATAAAGAATTAGTAGTTAAGTGCAGAGTGAACCTTAAGGAGATTGTCTAGCTGATGGGGAAGGCCCAGCCTGTGATGGGTGGGACTGGTCCTTAGGCAGGTGAATAAAATGGAGGGAACTGGTTGACAAAGTTGGCATTGTCCTATATACTTGGCCAGACATGCTGGTCTGGCAAGTGAGAATTGTCCCTCTCTCAGTGATCATGTGGCTACTTCCCTCAGGTATTTTTGTTGGTATGGACTCTCCTGCCAAGCTAGACAAGTAAATGTAATCAGACTATCATAAGAGAGAATAAACCCCTTGTTCCCTTAAACTGTTTTATCATGATTTTATCAGCAACAGTGCAGGCTAACTGCTATAGGCTACATGTATTCTCACCGAAACATTTACAACTGATTTAAGTTTCTTATTTCACCTCCCTTGGGGACATTTACATCTTACTTTTAAGGGTTTCGGGTTATTTTCCAATGCAGAGCTTATAGAGGAATATTTTGGTGAAGGGGCAAGGCAAAAGTTCATGCCTCTTAGATATGTACACACATGTACACGCAAACATACATGTGCACATACAAACAGGCAGAAGACTACATCAGGATAAAGGAATCTCAGCCACTAAATTTAATAAATCCTACATCTTATCCAAGTGGCAAGTTCTGTTTGCCAGAAAGACCAGGGCTTCTTTTTTTTTTTTTTAAATATTTTTTTTTATTATTATTTATTCAACTATGCATATGCGTGTGTATGTGCGCGCGCGTCTGTGTGTGTGTCTGTGTCTGTGTGTCTGTGTGTGTGTAGAACCACGGACGAATTCGCGAACCAACATGGACGCCTCCTCCTCCTTCTGCCCCGGGATTCACAGGCTCCGCCCTACCAGGACCGGAAACGCAGGCCGCCCCCGCTTCCGCCTATACGTGGGATCTGGGATCCGAACCCAGGACCTTCCGCCTGCAAGGCGGAGGCTTAACCCCTGAGCCACCTCTCCAGCCCCAAGACCAGGGCTTCTTAGTTCAATAGTTCAATGCTTGTACAGAAAATAATTTCTTCCCCTTGACAGATCTTAGACTTCAAGCAACTTAAACCTGATAAAATATAATAAAATAATTATTTAATTGGAAGTACACAATTAGGGATAATAATTATTATGTTTAGACCAAGTAAAAGAGCTTTTTAAAGGGGGAATTAAGAGGCTGTGGTTAAGAATTTTACTGGGTCTAATGAAAACTTTAGGTTTTATTGGAGAGGAATAAAGAACCCTAATTAGAATTGGTTTTATGGTCCTCTAAGTTCATTTTAAAGAGGGGTAGGCAATGAATTTGAGAGAAAGGCCCATCTGGTTGGATTGTTACTATCTGCCCTGGTATGGTACTTAATTTAGGTTTAGATGACTGTACAGACAGTGTCTGAGTTATGTCCTACCATAGTTCACTCAGGCTCAGCTATCATGGGTGGTTTGCTTACGCTCTTATCCATGCCCATCCTGGTTAAAGCCATCTTTGGCTCTTCAGTGCATCGATTATGTAGCCTTCTAACCGCTTCTCTAGCTACTTGTCTACTTCTATGCTATCATTCACAGGCAGACTTTTTTTTTCATCTTTTCTATCATTGTGCTTGTGTGACTATTTTTTTAATACATTTTTTATTATTTCCGCTCATACAAACTTAATAGGTAGACCAGTTCCCTCCCTCCCTCCTCCTTCCCCCGAGCCCCCTGGTCCCTCTCCCCTCCATCCCCATCCCCCAGTGCCTCCCCCCCAATTCCCAGAGAGTCCTTTATTGTGTATGCCTAACTCTTCTCTGGGTCCTCCTCTCTGATGACGTACAAGGACCCAGTGGCATTTCCCTGAACCCTTTATCGTGTTCCCCTTAAGCATAGGAACACTACTGTGGCTGTCAATCCCTTGCCTCCAAGGATCTTGGTGCCTTTAGCTGATGCTAGACTTTGTGAGGTCAATAGTGTGTTGTACATTGCGCAGGGCATGCAAAGTCCTATTATGATTGCTTCGACCCTAACTAGTGTGGAGACTCTTGCAAATCATTGCTCCTCCCATCCTTTTGCTCTTACAGTCTTACCGCCCCCTCTTCCGCAAATTTCCCTGAGCTTCAGGATGGGGAGAGATTAGGCTGGCCTAGTTCTATGTGGTTGATATAGAGTCTCTGAAGTTCTGGATTGTGGTTTGTTGATTTTCTTTTGCAGTTTTGCTGCTCTTGCAATGCCCTTCACTCCATCCTGCTGGGCACTGTATGTCACCCCCTGGTCAGACACAAAAAACTGTTAAACTGGAGTCTTGTTATAATAGCACATTCAAGGGTAGATGTAATAAAAGTAGGAAACCTCAGTGAGGGAGGGGTCAATCACCCATTTGCAAAATGATTACTTTTTATCTGCCAGACTATATGCCCTCCTCTTCTGGTGAGATCATACCCCCTCAGTTGTAAATGACCAGGAACGAACGTCTGTGAACTTAACCAGGTGTCACATTACTTACTTGCATTCCTTGATGGAGGCCTATTTTCTCTGCTGTAACATAGTCCCCTCTCTCCTTGTGTCTGGTGTGGCCCTCCAACCCCATCCCTCCTGTTCATAATCCTTGCAATTACTGTATTACATAGGTTTACCTTTGAGTGAGGCAGACATTTTTAAAAAAATTTAATTAATTTATTTACAAACAAATTAGGTTTATATATATTTTTTGCCCTGGTATCTTTTCCACCCACTTCTCTCCTCTCTCACCCTCCCCACCCATATACCCTTCTCCTACCTTCTCACCTCTTCATCCATTCTGCTCTGTCCCACCCACTCTCCTATCCATCTGCCTGTATTAGAGGACTCCTTTTGGGGGTACCTGTGTTGGAAAGGAAGTCAGATTTCTGTTGAACTTTATGTGGCTCTTCAGTGGGTAAAGTAATTCGTGGGGCGGTTCCTTCTCCCTTATCCAGAACCTGTCCCTGAGACACTCTCTGAGAGCAGTTGTTTAAGATCCTAGTTAGTCCATGCAGAAACATTGATATGTTGGCCATTGTGTAGATCTAGTGGTAGAAGTTCTTATTGCAGTGACCTTCTGGGTACAGCAGCCCTGTCTTGGCTGAAGTGTGCTGATCAGGAGTAATTCATCCCGCCTTTAAGCTCGTACAATCTTGCCGCCCCCTATTCCCTGAGCCTCAGTTTCCCTGAGCCTTTGTGTGGGCTAAGATTTTGATGGCCTGGTTAGGACCGAATATTCCAGGATCCCTGATGTTTTCCACTCTGGCCTGGTGTGGTTTTCTGAGAGGTAGGCTTTTAATGGCCCCTACACTCCTTAGAAGAAAATCCTGGGGATAAGTATATCAAAACTCAAAACTTACTGCATGTAACCTAGATTTGTGCTCTTTGTCTGACTTCATAGTTCCCTTTCCCCTCAGCTCTAATAATCATTTTACTCCCAAGTCCATTCACTTGATCATCCCACGACACTCTGCCAATCTCTACTTCCTTATCTTGGCGAGCCGCCACTGGGCACCCACATGCTTACTTTCCAGTGTCTGAGGTGACCTTGCTCAGGCTCTGCAGGGAAGTTGTGCTTTTCCTTGGCTTCTATTGCCCTTTGTCTCCTGCTCTGCTGGCCCTTGAAGGCAGCTATTTCCTGCTCATCCACAGACCTTCCGCTCAGTGACTTCTCTTCACAGAATCTTTTTCTGAAATGCTGCCCGGATTTTATGTCTTTGTCTTTATCCTCATTGCACATAGAAAACAGCTTTTGTAATTTTAAATTTATCTCCAGGCTTTGTATTTTTTTAATCGACATAGAAAAGAGGCACTAAGAATATATTTCACTATGAAAATAACCCAACAGGAAAGAGTGGAAAGGAAGAATCTATTAGCAATGTATAAACTGGAAATTATTAGATAAATTTAAGTGAACGTTGATTCTAAGCAGAATATTCACCACAAGTACCATTGCCATATATAGAGGATTTTAGAAAGACTAAATTTTGGCTATGAGGGGGTAAATAGAGTGGGAAGTATTGTATGATTTTAAGCAGAGCCTTTTAATGTTCTTTCTTTTTGGTTGGGAAAGTAGTGATTAACTTAATTTTTCAAAGCTAGAAAGGCATGTTTCTACTAAAGAGCAATCTCTGATAGAACAATACAACTTTGCCACTGACAGGCATTAAAGGGACTAGTAAAATCCCACTCATTCCCAGGAGGTTGAAAAAGAAGATAGAAGAAATAAAAATCCAGTGGCAACAAAGCTAAGTCTAATGGGTGAACCTTGACTAAACCCTCATCTGAAAGAAGTTACCAGAGGTATTTTTTGGAACAATGGGGAAATAGGAATGTTCATTTATATTACATGGTATTATGGAATTATAATTTTTTAAGTGTGAAAATGGTTCTCCATATATGTAGGAAAATGCTATCAGATTTAAAAGATGATTTTAGGAAATAAAGTCTGAAGTGCTAAGTCATGTGCTATTTATGAAAGATGGCCATGCCAAGGGATTAACAGTCATAATAGTGTTCCCATACTACAGGGGAGCCCAAGAAAGGGCTCTGGGCAATGCCACTGAGTCCTTACACTTCACTAGAGTGGAGGACTCACAGGGAAGTTTGGCATTCACACAAAAGGATGCTCCAAGGAATGGGAAGGGGGAAGCACTGGGAGAAATGGAGGGAGAGGAGTGAAAGGAAGGGAAAAGAGGGGGAGGGTGCAAGGGGGACTGGGGAAGGGTGGAGGTAAGGAGGGGACGGGGTACCTATTGAGCTTGTATGAATGGGGAAAAATAAATAAATATAAATTAAAAAAAAGAAGGCCATGTAAGTCTAATGAGAAGGATGTAAAGTCCAGGGGCTTCCTATAGTAAAGAAATAAGAAACACTTTATTATACTTTTTGTACAAACGTGATTCTTTTAAAACAATGTTCCTATTAGCTACAGGTACCTGCCAGCCCTCTGCCACTAGACTATGAAGTCCTTTGTGTTACATACAATAGGGAAAAAGAGAAAAACTCTATTATAACCCTCCTCAATGGAGTGGCCTTTGGCTGCTTACGGCCCTTTTCTAAAGCATGCATTTGTGACCACGGTGTGCTTACACCGGTGTCTTCCCATACTTGAGCTGCAGGATTAATGGTAAACTGGATCTGTGTTAAGATAGGTTCTCTAATTTGACCCGAGGCTTCCCAGTCAGGCTAGACTGGCTAGTCATGAATTTCAGGCATTGACCTGTCTCTGCTGCCCCAGTCTGGCATCACAGATGCGTGCCACCATCCTGGTCTCTCTATATGGGCTCTAGGACTGAACTCAGGCCCTTACACTGACAAGGCAGCTGCTTTAGTGACTGAGCTATTTCCCCAGTCATCTGTGCGTCTTTTCTTTTTGTCTTCCTTTCTTCTCTTTCTCCCTCTTCTTCATTTCTTTCCCTTGTTTTTCTCTATCTCTCTTCTCTCTTTTTCTCTTTTCCCTCTTTCTTTTGCTGTAATCTTTCACTGTGTAGCTCAGGTTGTTATGAAGCATAGATTTCTCTCAAACCCAGGGTGATTCTCCTGCGTCGGCCTCCCACGTGCTGGGATTACAACTATGAGCTCCTTGGTGTATTTGACATTTTTGTTGTTTATTAAAGAAGGTGTTCAGAATGTTGTCTGGAATACAGTAAATATGATACACATAGCACCTAATTTTTTTTACCTTTATTTCATGTGCATGTGTGTGTGTGTGCACATGAGCATGTATGCGCACACATGGAGGTCAAAGGGCTACTTATAGGAGTTAATTTTCCCCTTCCACATGTTCCAGGAATCGAACTCATCTGGCTTAGTGGCAATCTCCATTACTTCCTGGACCACCTGGCCATCCCTTGGTATCTCATTGTACACATAAAACATTTTACAATTATATGAAACTTTAGACTTTTTAGCAATTTTTGTTGATTTTCATGTTGTGTAATCATTTCCACTGAGTTTCAACATCATAGATTACACACGCGCACACACACACACACACACACACACACACACACACACACACCCCTTACAAGTTCAGGAAGCTCATGAATGTACCAGACTGTAGAACCTCAGAAAATTGTGAGATTCACAAAGGTCCCCCCCCCCGTAGTGTCCCCCCCCCGTAGTTATACAAGTAGTAGCAGTTGCTGGGCCAGGAGCCTCTCTGTGGAACTTTCTACAAGCTGTTTGGGGAGCTCCAGGGACACAGCTTTTGTCAGTTACCATCTGTGCTGGGGTGGGCTTTTCAGTGATATTTCTCCTAAGCCCCCCATGCTTTTGCAACAACCTTAATAAATTCAATGAGTTAACAAATTAGATTGTGTTTCTCTGGTCTGTTGTCAGTGCCCTGTCTGGGGTGTGATAATTAGATACTGATATCAACCTGACAATTGCAGGCCAAATTTTGGGCACATTCGTGAAGAATTTATGGTTAAAGCAATTCCTAAGAAAACCTACAGGAGATGGTGTGATTGATGAGATAATACCCCGGACAAGAGGATAAAATGGAGGAAGCTGGTTCAGTGAACTGGCATCCTCTTGCATACTGAACAACATGCTGTCCCGTAAGTGAGGACTTTCCTTCTCTCAGCAATCCTATTGGATATGATGTGGCTAGTTCCCTCAGCCCTGGTGCTGTATGAGCTTTCCTGCTGAGCTTGACTAGAGCTTTCACCAGACAACTGTAAGCTAAAATAAACTCCCCTGTTTCCATAAGCTGTTTTGGTCGTGAAATTTATTGACAACATGCAAGCAAATTGCAGCATGGGGTGAACAGATATTTATTCTTGTCTCCTAGGAAAACGTACACAGCATATCATTTTACTTATTTCTCTCTTTTTTCTTTCTCATACTAGTCCATTTGAGTTCCAATAAGAAAGCTAAGTCCAGCGTGGTTAGATTGCTTATCTCTGAGCTCCTCCATTTGGAGACTGCTGAGCAGAATTTAGTCTTCTGACTCCTGGGCTTCTAATTCTTGGCTCAAGAATGGAAAATAACAGTGACTTAGTCATGCCAAAGATTCTTTTTTATTTTTCACTTTTCTAGGACTGTTGTTTTTTATTAGCTGGTGGTCATGATCAGAGTATTGCTACCACAAAATTACTGAGAGCCAGCGGAATGGCAGTAGAAAAGCTAACCACATTTAGAACAACAGAACTAAGCAAAAGAACGAAGTAGTCCTAAGTGAAAGTTGATTTCTACGCACGGCAGTTACAGATACTGAGAGGACTACCTGGAGTCAGAATGGATAAAACTGAGGGTAGTTGCTTTTTTTTTTTTTTCAAAAAAAATAGTCATTTTGTATTTTAAAGTAATGATCTGATTATTTTTGGAACATTACTGGACTCTACTGAAAGCATCACTTAGTTATGAAAAGCATATTGCTATGCTAATGTCTGGTATTGCTGTTTCAAGCTGCCTACCACACAGAACAGATTGTAACTGGCATATTGTTAAGATCTTTCTAAATTTCCTACTGGCATCGCTATTATTATTAACAGTATTAGTGACTTTTAAAATGTGGGAGTGGGGGTTGGGGAGGTGATTCAGGGGTTAAGCCTCTGCTTTGCAGGCAGAAGGCCCTGAGTTCGGATCCTAGACCCCACGTATAGACGCCGGGCAGAAGCGGGGGCGGCCTGCGTTTCTGGTCCTGGTAGGGTGGAGCCTGTGAATTCTGGGATAGAGCAAACAAGAAGGAGGTGGAGGCGGGCCATGGTGGTTCCCGAATTGGTCCGTGGTTGTACACGCACACATACATGCACACGTGCACACACGCATACACGTACAATTGAATAAATAATAAAAAAAATTTAAAATGTGGGAGTGACAGCTTAAAAGTCATTGCATAAACTGCTGAACTATATTAGAAACATACAACCATTATATGTATAAATTAGATCAAGGTATCAATAATTCTTTTCTTTTGTAAAGACCTAGATAGCAAATATTTTGGCCTTGCCTCAGATGGCCCAAATGTTAATTATTCTTCAATTCTGCTTTGGTAGTAACAAACCATAAACAATCCATGAATGAATATGCCAATAAAACTTTCTTTATACAATCTGAAAATACAAAACAAAACAAAAAAAAGTTTGGAGCATTTCAGATTTGGCTTATTTGGGTCATAGTGTGTCAAACTCTTAGATGATGGAGTCTTTATGATCCTTCCTTTTGCAGCTGTGGACTCCTGTGCTAAAGGACTAAATGTTCTTCCCAAAGCAACACATGAGTTAGTGAAAAGACAAGGACTTGATTTTATGCCTGCCGACTCCTAGACTAGTCTTTCCTCTGTTGACTGTGATGGCTAAATCCCAAGCATAGTGTAATCTCAAGGCAATATGTTTTGAACTGGGAAACAGAACCTGATCGACTCCAACTTAGTTGTTGTGACCTTAAACAAGCCACCCCAGCAACATTAGCCCAAGCCAGTTCATCTGAAGATTGAAAACCTTAGAAGACATGACTCTAAGCTTCCCTCTGGCTTTAAGAAACTGTGCTTTCAAGATCAGAGATGGGGATAAACATTTTACTGTGAAGCATTTCAATTTAATCAGTTATTACAGATGCTGCAATATTTATTTAAAAAGTTATTATAAACCAATCAATAGGTATTGAACCTATCATGCTATATAAAGATGGAAAATATATGATGTTCTTTTTCAATAATTTATAGCAATAAATCATTTTCTAGCAGTACAGAAAATGAGTAAATAATTTATACAAAGGAAATATTGTTTGGCCTCTATGCATGTTCATCAGAAGAAACTTTGAGGGAAAATCTCTTGGATGCTAGATCTTGTTCTGGGTTTTGAGGACAGATGTTCCAGTGGGTTGAGAGGCTTGCCAATATTGACAAGGGTAGGTATGAAAACTCTTGTGTAGAAGATGCTCATCAGCTCCCAGCCCTTGATCAAGAAGTTTCCTTTTGCTGACTGGAGAGATGGCTCAGGGGTTAAAACTCTGCCTCTCAAGTGCAAGGTTCTGAGTTTGGATCCCAAGTCCCATGTAAAAAAACACCAGGCAGAAATGGTGCCAACCTGCATTTCCTGCCCTGGTGGCAGAGCCTGGGAAATCCTAGAATGAAGTAAAAAAGAGGTAGAAGCAATTCAGCATGATTCCTGAAATCACCTTTGGTCCCCCACAGGGACACATGGTGCCCTCTAATACACACAAATACAAGTAAAAAGAAAATAAAGTTTAAAGAAGCTTCCTTTTGCAATGGAAGGTGCTTAATACAAAGAGTCACAACAGTTACAGAACAGGGTTGCTGTACCCATGACCTTACTGCAGCTATATGAACTTCCACAAGACCTGAACAAGATTTGGCCTATCAATATTTTGTCAAGGAAGGGGAAACTTTTCAAGAGGTTCCACACCTCCTTGAGTGGGGAAGAGGAGTTACTTTCCTCAATGGCACGCCCACTGATACATGCTCCAGCATGTACGCAGGCCCATGTCACTACAGACAACCCAGATGATACTCAGTGAGCCACATACTCTCAAAACACAAAGTAGGAGGAAGACTGGTTGGGAAGGAGAAGGTTTGCAATGGGAAAAGAAGAAGGGGTGGAATCAGGTAGCAAGATGTTGCTTATACATGCTGCAGTGGGTTCAACAAGTTGGATTAGCACAGATGATGTGCCTCGGGGAAGTGTGGGAGGAGCTGACTTTGTAAAGGGTTGTGTTTAAAAATACAGCACATAGAATAAAAAAAAAAAAACACAGCACAACCCACTTCAGCTTCATCATTTGTTATAGATAGTGCTTTGTTCCCATTGGTCCACATAACATTCCAGTCATTCATTTAGGTCTTTTCTCTCAAGTTCTCCAGGGGTAATCTGGATAGTCCTCCCACACTGGGGGCTTGCAGGGGCAGGAAATCCATTACTTCTATGCCTGAAGATCCTAACAGGAAAGAAATGCTTTTCTTCAATCCTAAGTTAGTTTTCTTGAAGAGACAGGCAATTTAAAAGGGGGTACTTTGGTAGTCAAAACAGGTTCCTTTCAGTCCCCAGAGTTAGTTGACTTGCAGCATGCAGTGTTGGTTGCTTCATTAAGCTGTGTGTCTCACCAAAAAGTTCTTTAATCTGGATGGCCTCTAATTATCCCCATCAGGTTTTTCTGATGATCCTCAGACAGTCAATTTGGAAGCCATAATTGCAGCATTACATTGTTTGGAAGAAGCTGGCAGTATCTCTAATAAAGAAGAGTTCTGGAACCTTTTGTGGTTAAAAGATTGGGGGCACATCCCACTAAACGGATGCCTTATCTTGCCAAAGGGAAGGCCAAGTTGCTCTGTGTTCTCTAACAGTGAGGCTTATATTTGGGTACTTTCTAGACATCAATCATTGTCACAAGTTTCATGAATACTGCCCGTCTCTATTGTCCACATGAGAATGAGGCTGGATCTCTGAGGCTGACTTGCCCAAGTTCGAATAGAGTGGCAAGCTGCACAGCAAAGATTTGAGAGTGCTTTATGAGAGAACCCGGGGCTTTATGATTCACCGCTAAGTAAGTTCCAATGTGCTGAAAATCATGTTCTGACAAAGAACGAGGTTAATGAATTTTACTCTAAATCAGGTAGAAAGGCAGAGCCACCTATCCTTATGGATGCATACCCTGGTTGCCATGGAGATACTGCTGCGGGTGAGAGCTATATTGGAAGAGAGAGACGGGTTGTTTCACAAGGTTATCATGCCTGGACTTAGAAAACAAAGACTCTGCTGACTGGGTCGGGTACATTCAGCAGTCTCTCTCTCTGCTGTAGCACAGCTGTAATGTGGATGACTAGAGGCAGCGTGGAAAAGCAGAAGCCCCATGAAACCTCCCTCGACACCATTCTTATCTGACCCGCGGGTCTCGCAGTAGAATTTCTCAGGATAGAGAAGATTCACTTTCTAGTTGATGGGCCATGTGTGTTTGGGTCCTGAGTCAGAGGATTATCAATGCCCGAGTCCTTCTAGCTATAAGGGCTCTTGTACGCTGGGATTTGGGAATAAATTACCTTTGGAAAAGAAGAAAAGTTTATAAAGTGAAGAAACTGAAATTTACCTCAATCTTGGTGAAGATCAAGTAAGAAAATGTTGACTATGGACTCACCAATATGCGCTTAATTGATAGTTGGTGCTAAGAAGCAATAAGCATAGTCGCTGTATAGCTGTGGTTCCTGGGAGCTGTGTGATCTCACCAAGTTCTTCCACGTCTCAGTTTTCATATCTATAAGATGGGGAGGAGATAAGGTTGTTACCAATTAGTGCTCCACGCAAGGGAGTTAAACCAGGCAGCACTTATAAAGCACTAATGGTGATTCTCCAGCATGAGCCCCATCGGCCTAGTCATGAATAGGCCATCATCATCATCATTACACCATAGCATCTTCCCTTTCCAGTGAGCTTCCGCTGTGGGCTTCAGGTTTTTGCAACAACAGAATATTTTTATTTAAGTTTTAAATATGTTTTTAAATAAAAGGTTATTGCTGGATAGGAAAACACTTTTCTCCAAGTAAAAGTCCAACATTCTCCCAAATTATTTCTAGTGTTGCTGGTTTCTGGATCACGGACAGTAACTCTTAATTTCCTCTCCTTTCCTCTGGTGCTTTGCATCGAGAGACTAAAGCAATCATGTAAACTCCCAGGAGGGAGGGCTATCTGCTTATGGCATCTGATACATTTGTCGTATTAACCAATTTAAGAACACATCGAAAGCATCTGAATTATTAATCGTTTTCAAAGTGATATTTGATGGCAAATGTAATATCTTTATAAAGTATTAAGCAAGCTTTAAGAAAGACGCTGAATAATTTGACAGTGTTAAAATTATGCTGTCAAAGAGCCCATTTTCTCAGGGCCGTGTCTGTCTCCTGGTTTCAGTTGCGTGGGCTGTCATCATATAGTGAGATTTATTTCTCCTCTAATTACTACCCGACAGCAAGTTCTATAGGAAGCCGAGCTGCGGTGCCCACTCTTCAGAGGGAAGCAGAGTGCGTGACATCGCTAATGTGGGCGATTACGGAAGAATAAGGGGAATGGTTTATAATAAAGAGAGAGAGAAAAAAATCAGTCCTTATGGATCCCTGTGGTGCTATTGAGATGTTTAAAACTATATATGTATATATATATCTTTTAAAGGCATGCCCTCATTGACCCACTTCCTCCGTGTATGTAACAACCAGCCATTCATTTATTGAGGGTGGGGGAGACTGAGAGCATTCTTTTTTGGTAGGGATTGGGAGTTTGATTCCTTCTGTGCAATTTTCTGCATTTTGCATCTCATGCATTCTGTATACACCATGAGCTATTGGCACTTCATTGCTCTTCCAAGGTCTATGTGTACCTTTCCTTCATAAGCACAGATATTGCATGCACAATTCAATAGAGATAGAGAATGGTCCAGTGTTAAGGGCGAGGATGAAGAATCAGACCTGGGCTTCTTCCTCACTCTTAGTGTTTACCCACCAATGTGGTGGATCTGTGTTATGGTACCGTCTCCTGAAGGCTCCTGTGTCAAGGGCTTGGTTTCCAATGTAGTTATCAGAGGTGGGGCTTTGAGGAAGTGGATTGGATCATGAGATCTCTGACTTAAGGTATGAATGAATCCATTGATAGATTTATAATTGAGTGTACTGTCCGGAGGGTGGTGGACAGTGCGGAAGGTGGGGCCTGTTTGGGACATGCCTTCGAAGGCTACATCCTGTCTCTGGCCATGTCTTCTCTTCCTCTTTGCTTCCTATCTGCCACAGCTGAGCGGCTTTGCTGTACCACATACTTCCTGCCCCCATGATCTGCCTGACCATGCCCTTCACGCAACAGAGCTAAGTGACTATGGACTGAAATTTCTGAAACCGTGAGCCAAAATAAATTTTTCCTCTAGTAATATGTTTGTCTCAGATATTTTGTCTGGAATATGTTGACAGAACTGATGGATACAATCTGTATTTAAGTTTCTCATGTGTTCATTTTTGTTTGTCTTGTGTGTGTGTGTGTGTGCGCGTGCACACATGCATGTGTATAGTTTTGGACTTGTGCATGCCTTAAGTGTTCTACCACTGAGATACGGTACCCTCTCCATGTTTTATTAAACAATCTCAAAAGATACTTGATCTTGTGTTGGATCTTGAGAGACATAGTCAGGAAACATGGTATGTATTTCAAGGTACCTGAAAAAGAGTATTTCAGAATTAAGACTTGCATTTTGCAGCCCTATTTTGAGTAAATGTTCAGAAAAGTTTTTTAAGAGAAAGTGACAGTTCAGTAGAATAACTGTAGCAAGAAAATGTAAGGGTGGAAAACAAGAGCATGAAAGGAAGCTCAGCACCCTTTCTGTTTCTGTGCTAGTACCATGCTGTTGTTAGGACTATGGCTTTATGGTGTAACTTAAAGATAGGTATGACATTTTCTCCAGCATTATTCTTTTGCATCATATTTATTGTTGGCATGTAATGGGTTGGCATTTTTAAAACAATAAACATACACATATCATAGGAATATCAATCTCACTCATAAGTATGGAAACACCTGACCATATGTTGACTTTATTTAAGTACAGTCTCACTATGTAGTCTAGGTTGGTCTCAAACTCATGATCCTACTGCCTGAAGTGTTGGGGTTACAGGTATGCCATTACACTTCAGATTGGATTTTCATGGAAACATCCGCAGGAATATTATTTGTTGTAGTCCCAAATTGTAGTCCCTCCCTAATGCCCATCAACAGATGAATGGTTCAACAAACTTTGTGACAGCAATTCAACTGAAATGCTTAGTAATTAAGAACAAAGAACAATTACCATGTACTCTAACATGGAGAAGCTAAAGATTGTCATGCTAAGTGAAAACGACCAGACAAAAGCTTATATTCTGTATAATTCCATTCATGTGTCATTCTAGAAAATGCAAGTTTATATATAGCAACCATGCTAGTTTCATCTTCTCATTGAACAGAACCAGAACTCAAACAGCCTAGGGGAGCAAAGAATTTATTCTTGTTTACAATTCTCCATTACAGTCTCAGAATGGCAGGGGAATTTGTGTTAACATCAGGAACAGGGGGACTGGAAATATATATCATAGGAATTGCTGAGAGAAGGATATATGCTGTCTCTTGTCAGAATGTCTACATGCCAAAGTATGCCAAAATGCTGAGTCAGCTCTCTCCGTCTTATCCACCTGCCCAGTAAATGATCCCACCAACTATGGGCGGGCTTTTCCCCACATCAATTAGATAATCTCTCAGAGGCTTGCTCAGGGGCTGCCTTAACTGAATCATTCCTCACAATGTGCCTAAAGATTCAGGCCACAGTTTTGAGTGAAAGGATTCTTGTCTTATGTAGATCATTTCGTGAGTATGTACCTATCCCGAAAAAAGTTCAATTCTATACCTCCAGTACTTATTTCCTTTCTTTTATTTTGAGACAGGTTTCCATATATAGTACAGGCTGAACTTGAGTCATCTTATCTCAGTAAAGATGTTAACATAACAATAAAGAAGAGAGAAGTGGATCACCAAACATTCTCCATTTCCATATTACTAATGATAAAATTATCACAGAAGCTTTGGCTCCTCAACCTTACTCTCAGTGGGTTAGATGAGAGAGAAGAATTGGTGTGTGGTGAGCACAGGTAAAGCTTCAGGTGATTAGTTAGATCTTTCAAACTCATAACAGTAGTTGTACAAATACTATTCCGAAATAGCAATGACTAGATCTTCAAGTGATTTGCTCTATCACTACAGATTTTCAAACAATTCAGGATATTATCTGACTAGTGGTGTTAATTGTGGAAGTGAGTGCAGGATTCTCCTAGTCTAACTGACTCTACTGTAGATGTGAAAGCAGAAGAAATTAAATTATCATTTTATTCTATAAATTTTATTTCTAAAGGTACATATATGAAAAAAACAGATCTCTCTATTTTGAGTTTGCGTCTGTGATATACCTAAAAACTCAGTCATCAAGCCAGGTGGGCTTGGGTTTAAATCTGTTTCTAGCACTTTATTTTTATGTCATTATCAATATTATTTCTACTTTTCTGCATTTGGTAAGATCTGTTTATCTTTTCATATTGACAAACAAAATTGTGTGTGTGTGTGTGTGTGTGTGTGTGTGTGTGTGTGTATGATATACAACATGATGTTTTGATTCCACACATTGTACAATGGTTAAAAAAAGCTTGGCTTAATCAAAACTTCCCTGAGATATCATCTCACCCCGGTCAGGATGGCAAAAATCCACAATACTAACAACGACAAATGCTGGAGAGGATGTGGAGAGAGGGGAACTCTCCTACATTGCTGGTGGGAATGCAGGCTCATACAGCCACTCTGGCGAGCCGTCTGGAGATTCTTAAAGAAATTAAAGATTGAAATGCCATATGACCCTGCTATTCCACTTTTGGGAATAACCCCACATACAGCAGAGGTTCACCTCGATAGCACAAGCACGACTATGTTCATAGCAGCACTGTTTACAATAGCAAAGTCATGGAATCAGCCCAAATGTCCAACAGTTGACGAGTGGATAAGGAAAAGGTGGCACATCTATACAATGGAGTACCACTCAGCCATCAAAAATGATGAATTACTGGAATTTGCCGGGAAATGGATGTCATTAGAAACAATTATATTAAGTGAAGTATCTCAGAACCAGAAAATTAAGTGCCGTATGTACTCCCTAATAGGTGGCTCCTAGTACCAAACCCACCCAGCCCACCTAGAGACAGTAATTCCAAGGATTATGAACAGGAGGGATGGGGTAGGAGGGCCACACCAGAAAGAAGGAGAGAAGGGATCATGTTACAGCAGGGAAAATAGGCCTCCACCAAGGACCCAAATAAGTAATGAGACATCTGATTAAGTTCACAGACTTTGTTCCTGATCATTTACTACTGAGGGGGTGTGATCTCACCAGAAGAGGAGGGCATATAGTCTAGCAGATAAAAAGTAACCATTTTGCAAATGGGTGATAGACCCCTCCCTTACTGTGGTTTCCCACTTTTATTACATCTACCTTTGAATGTGCTTTTATCACAAGACTCTAACAGCTTTTTATCTCTGGCCAGGGGGTAACATACAATGCCCACCAGGATGGAGTGAAGGGCATTGCAGGAGCAGCAAAAACTGCAAAAGAAAATCAACAAACCACAATCCAGAACTTCAGAGACTCTGTATCAACCACCTAGAACTAGGCCAGCTTAGTCTCTCCCCATCTTGAAGCTCAGGGAAATTTGCGGAAGAGGGGGCGGTAAGAGTGTAAGAGCATAAGGATGGGAGGAGCAATGATATGTAAGATACTCTATACTAGTTAGGGCTGAAGCAATCATAATTGGACTTTGCATGCCCTGCGCATTGTCCAACACACTGTTGACCTCACAAAGTCTAGCATCTGCTAAAGGCACCAAGATCCTTGGAGGCAAAGGATTGGCAGCCACAGCAGTGTTCCTATACCTAAGGGGAACACGGGAAAGGGTTCAGGGAAAGGCCACTGGGTCCTTGTACGTCATCGGAGAGGAGGGCCCAGAGGAAAATCAGACATGCACAAGAAAGGACTCTCTGGGAATTGGGGTGGGAGGCACTGGGGGATGGGGAGGGAGAGGGGTGGGGAGGGGGAGCAGGGGGTACGGGGGGGAGGAGGAGGGAGGGAGGGAACTGGTGTACCTAATAAGTTTGTATGAGCTGAAATAAAAAAAAAAAAGATCCCAATCAAAAAAAAAAAAGCTTGGCTTTCTGAAAGTATGCAATACATAGATATTAATTGCAGTCTTCACACAGTACTGCAGATCTCTTGAATTTGTTCCTTCTATCTAGCTGAGATATATATCTTTTGAACAATATCTCTCCAAGCTGCTTTGCAACCTCAATCCATAAAAGCCATCAATCATTCTACCTTCTGCCTTGATAGCTTGATTTTTAAAATGTCACACATGAAATCATGTGGTGTTTGGTATTTTTCCTGCCTTATTTAAATTAATGCAATCTCCTCCAGGTTCATCTTTCTTTTTAAAGACTGGATCATATTTTATTGTGCACATATAGCATATTTTCTTTATCCATGAATTCACTGATGGACAAGAGGTTGATTTTGCATCTTGGCTATAGGAAATAATGCTACAACAAACATGGACACTCAGAGATATTTTCAGTATATATATATATTATATACATATATTACACACATATGTCTTCTGTGTATATTGCATACAGAAGTAGATTTATTTTATCATATATGTGAAAATAAAAGAAAAAAGATGATGAATGCAACTTGGAAAGAATTGCTCAAAGTAGAGTAGGGACATCTTTGTGGAAGCAGGGTGCATGTGTGATTCCAGCTGTTGCTAGGAATGCACACTGTGGTCACCTTGCCTTTGACTGCAGGCATCTGGAATGGCCTATATAGTGAACCATTTCCATTGTGCCACAAAGGATGCTCTTGTTTGAGGGATATTTCTCTTCTTTTTAAAATTGTTCTTTTAGCCACATAGTTCCTCCCCCTTTCTTCTCCAATATACAAATGTCCACTTTTTTGCCTTCCTCAAGAACACTTGTTCAAAACGATCTGAATCCATCCCACCAAGATTATAATTCCTAAGACTCTAAAGTCCATTTCTTTTTACTTTTGCACTTTATGAATTTGAATTGATGGATATATGGTAGTGCTGTGCTGTTCTCTTTCTTTCTTTCTCCTCTTTAGTTTTACCTACTAATTTGCATTTCTACTAGCAGTGTGCTGGGGTTTCCTTTACCTTTCTGTCATGGTTTGAGATGTGAGTTGTCTTCCGCAGACTCATGTGTTTGAATCTGTAATTGTTTGGGAAGGTCATGACACTTTAGGAGGTAGAGCCTTGCTGGAGGAAGGCAGTTACAGGGGGTGGGGTCTTGAGGTTAGTTGTCCCCGCCCTGCTTGAGTCTGCTCTTGAGCTAGCAGCAGCTCTCAGCCTCCATGATGTCTGTAGTGACTTAGATCTTCTCCAGTTGCAGGTAGCCGGCCATGTCTTTTCCACCTTAAAGGACTATTTCTCCCCTCTAGAAGTAAGCTGAATAAATCTCCCTTTCTCCTTTATGTTAGTTTGAGTCTTGGTGGTGTCTCACATAGAAACAGAGAAGAATAACTGCTACACCTTCTCATTCCCATCACTTTTTCTTTCACTTTCTTGATAATTACCATTCTGGCAGGTGCAAGCTGGCATCATATTGTGGTTTTAATGTACATTTCCCTTATATTAGTGATAGCAAATGGTTTTTGAACACATGCTCATCAACCATTCACATGTCTACTTTGAGCAGCATCTAAGTCTTTTGCCCATTTGTTTTCTTGCTATTGAATTGAATTCATTACATGCTTGGAATAACCTTTTCCATATTCATGATCTGTACATATTTTGTTCTATTCAGTGGGCTACCTCCCCACTCAAGTTTTTCCTTTTCTGTGCAAAGCTCTTTAACTTGGTCACAATCCATCAATTGGTTTTTTTTTTTTTTGCTTTTCTGTTTGTGTGTTCAGGGTCTATTATAATATCTGTTCTTCAGATGCATTATATTGCAAATCTATTGGCACTGTGCACAGACCCTCACTACATAGTACGTGATAAATGAGGGCTACTATCAATAATATGATTGCTATTTTGTTCTTGCTCTGAACCTAGCATCAGCTGCCTCTCTTGTCTGGTCTACATCCATCATAACCTGTCTTTAAAGGTCCCTCCCTGTGTTTCCATCCCCACTACACTCTGGAATCTGCTTTCTCAGTCCAGTTTCCACCTATGAGTAGCAATGTTTCTCTTTATAAAGTTCTTGCTTGCCCCTTCTCCACTATTATCTCCTGAGTGTCTGGATTTCCGGGGAGGCTTGTGAGTTTTGCTCATTAGATGCTAAATTACTGTCACCCCAAAGTGACAAATGACAGTTTGCAACCTCTTACCACGGTAAAGTTCCTGCAATAAAATTCAAAGGAGCCAGTAGAGAAGCAAGGTTTGAAGGATCATAAGGAATATACGTCTGCTGCAGGCAGTTTATCTAAGTGGCAGGGTTCTGTGAGTTAATGCTTAAGGAAGTAGACAGCTTCAGTTAATGAAGCATTTAGGAACACAGATCTGTCACTATTGCTTGCTGTGCAAAACAGTGGATTTGTTACTTGTGAACGCAAGTGCATTACCAGAAACATTTGCTCATAGGAATGTTATGCGGAGCAGTGATTTTGTTAATAAAGGAAGGTCCTGTGCAGGTTGTCAAATGTCTCCTTACCATCTTTGGAACCCTTCCAAACGGCATTCCAACTGGATGTCGTGCCTTCCTGCATTCATTTTCTGAGATGATTTGGCGAAGGAGGAACAGTTTATTTGTATTTTAGACTCATGCTGTTTATTCTGAACAGAGTCCAGAGATCCTACCTGTGACAACCCGATAGTCTGAGTTCATGCCGTTTTCTGTGAAGTGGTGAGGATAGAAACGGAAATCCCAGAAGGTCAAAGATGCCTTTGCAAAGGAAACTACCCAGTTACCCACTTGCACCTTCCCCTGGCATCTCTGGAGAGGTATCCCTGACTACTCTTCTCTAATTGTTCTTGCTAAAGGGATTGGTGGTTATTCTGGGATAAATGAATCACTTTCAGTCTTCTTCAACTTTTTCCCACCAACAGAATTTTCTGTTATTGATCAGTTACTACTATGTTTGGTTTGCATGGCCATGTACTGCTCTTGTTATTCTGTTTTTTTGGAAGTGCAAGGGACTCCTTTACAGGTTTGTTTTCTCTAGCCTCAATCATTAAGTGCTGGTTGCTCTTTGAGAGTCTTTTTAATTTTTTAAAAATTTGCATATACAAAAGATGAGTTTATGCCTTTGCCTCATCCCCTTCTACTTATCACTCTTTCCTTCCTTTTCTCCCTTCACCAATCCAGTCATGTCCATCCTGCCCTCATTCTCTCTACATGTGGGGACCACAGGGATCTCTTGGGGGTGCCTGAATAGTATGGGATCAGACTTCTGTGGTAGTATCAGTGGTCCTTCAGTGGGTAAACCAATGGGTGGGAAGCTTCCTTTCTCTTGTTTTGCACTGAGTATAATTGTTTCTCCTGAGATTCTCATTGGTCCGTGTGGTAGGAAGAGGGAATGTTGATATGTCGCCATTGTGTAGACATGGTAGAAGTATAGGTCTCACTTCAGCAGTGAACTCCTGGATGCAGCAACCTATCATGATTGGAGTGCCTGGCAGGCAGTATACCTCCCTGTGTCCCTGTCCCTCTTCAAGGCTTACAATCTTATTGCCCTCTCTTCTGCTAAGTCCCCGAACCTTGGGATGTGGAGAGATTTAGATGATCTGATTAGGGTCAAGCTTTCCAGGGATTCTTCAGCCATTTTTTTCTTAATAGGACCCCGATGCACAGAAAATAGTACCAACACTTAACAAGTGTGATTTCATAAAATTAAAAAGCTCCTGTTCAGCAAAGGATATTGTTAATCAGGCATTAAGTGGGAGAAAACCTTTGTTAGTCGCATATCTAATTAGAGGTCTAATAGCCAGAGTTAAAAAAAAAAAAACTCAGCAAACTAAATATCAAGGAAGTAAGCGATCCAATTAAAAATGGACCTTAGGACTAAAAAGAAAATTTTCATAGGATGAAATTCAAAAGTCTAACAAATTTCTTAAAAAAATGTTCTACCTACCTAGCCATTAGGGAAACACAAATTAAAATCATTCTGAGGTATTATTTCACGTCAGTCAGAATGGCTATAATCCAAAACAAAAATAACAGCAATTGCTGGCAAGGATGTGGGGAGAAAAGTTCCTTCATTCATTACTGGCAGGAATGCAAACTTATACAACCTGTTTGAATATCAGTATGGAGAGTCATAAAAAGTTACATGTAGAAATACCATATGACCCTGCTATACACTCTGGGGAATGTTCCCAAAGAATGCTACATCTAATCACAGAGAGACTTGTATATCCATGTTATTTCAGCTCTGTTCATAAAAGTAAAGAAATGTAATTAGCTTAGATGCCTAACAGTAGCTGAATGGATAATGAAAATTGGTATATATACATAGTATTCATAGTCAAGAAAAATGAATTAATGAAATTTGCTGGTAAGTGGATGGAACTGGAAGAAATTAAACTGAATGAGGTATCCCAGATGCAGAAAGATAGATACCACACATTTTTTCTTATAGGTGGATGCAGCATTGGGTCTTCAGAATGTTATGCTCAAATAGAAAATTCTATAACACTTACAGATTGCAAAAGAAAGTAAGTCAGGGGGTGGAGGAAGACCCTGAAAGAGTTGAAACAAAAAAAGTACCACAGACAAATAGATGAATAGGGCAATTATGAGAAGAAAGTTTTAAGTGGGAGGAAAGGAAGGGTATAATTGGACAAAGTAAAAACAAAAAAGAAAAAAAACACAAAAATTGTGCCCTAATGATTCGGCCTCCTGTATGCAGGAAATCCATATTTCTCCTTATTAAGTCATGGACTCCCTCAATTTTGATATATATATATCTCCTTAGAATGCTTCTAAGTCATTGAAAACTTAAGAGGCCTAAGTCTTTTGGCTCAATCTGCCTCCCCAATTTCTTTTCTTTCTCCAGTTATCTACTCTTCAATTGAATTAAAGACTTAGAAATTATTCTCATTACCTGTTTCTTCAGGATCATCTCCAGTTCACTAGCATACATACTTATTTTATACTTTGTTGTTGCTTAAACTTCTTTCTCTGCCTATCTGTAGACTCTGATACAGAGCCTAACAGAGAGAGGACATCAATACATAATCAGTGAACGACCTCTACTGTACCCCAAGCTGCTCTAGACTCTAGATAATACATATCTTATCAATCTATGTGCCTCCATATAGCAGTTTCTTCATATTATAACCAAAGTGATCAATTAAAATGGAAAATCTGATCATAACATCTACCTTTCCTGGCCTAAGAGCATTTTAGTGGTTTTTCATTTCTTCCAGGAAAATAAAATATTTGGACAGGTAGACCAGGGCCTGTGTGTTTTCCCACTGCCTTTGTAACTTCATCTCACACCAGGAGCTGCCTTCCTGCTGTGCTTCTGGCACCACCCCCAGCACCAGCCTGCAGCATGCTTCTCACAGTGCTAGCTCCACTCCTGCCACTGTGCCGGTCCACTTTCCTCTTCCTTCTGTAATCACCCTTAGTTAAGGGGTTCTCATCCTCAAAGCCCTGGCTCCTGTATCACCCTTGTCTTCCAGATCATTCACTTCCATTCACCATGACACCAAACACCTCTAAGAGAAACTTTTGTTTTTAATGTGGGTAAGTAGGCTGGGTATACAGCTCAGTCAATAAACTGCTTGTTGTGCCAAGAATAAGGATGTTAGTTTGAACTCCAAAACCCATGTAAAAAAGCCTGGTATCTTGTTCCAGTGTGTGGCCACATGTAAATACAGACAGTTCTTATTAAACTCTGTGGGTCACATACACTCATGAAGGACATAAAGGTATAAGGGGCGGGGACTGGGGAGTAGAAGGTTTTCAGTAGGAGCAGGAGGGGAGTAAGATAGGGAAATACAGGGGTAAAATAACTAAATGTCATTGGATATATGTATGAAACTTGATAATAATTATAATAAATGATAATATAGTAAAGCTGGGTATGGTGGCAGGGACTTGCAATTCCAGTGTTGGGAGGCAGAAACTGGCAGAGCCTTAGGGTCGTTAGCCAGTCTGCCTAGTCGAATCAGTTTGTTCTAGGCCAATAAGTTCTTTGCTTCAAAAAAACAAGACAGAGGCTGGGGAGATGGCTCAGGGGTTAAAGTCTTTGCCTTGCAAGAGTAAGGACTTGAGTTCAGATCCCCAGATCCTACTAAACCTGGCAATGTTCTGTATTTCCTCTCTTGGAAGGAGACCCTGGGAAACCCCAGAGTGGAGCAATAGAGAGGGAGACCAATCCAGGACAATTCCCGATCTCACCTTTGGACCTCCACAGGGACACATACTCAAATGCCCTCTTGTGTACACACACACACACACACACACACACACACACACACACACACACGATAGATACATGGTCATGTTCATGCATGTGCATGTGTATCTATAACCATATGCATGTACACACGGCATACATGTCTGAAAACACATGTATACACACAGCGTGTAATTGACTGATTAGCAACTGTCTTCTTTCAGAATGTGAGTGCTTTGATACAGGAAAAATACCTTTAGACTCTCTGTTGTAATCTTGGAAGCATCTTTGATGCTGAATACTATTTGTTAGGTAGATAGAATAAACATAAAGCAGGAAGACTAGAGCTTCCTTTTGACTTTGCTGTGGATCACAGCATGACTTTAGGGACAAAGAATTGTGTCACGGATCAAAGAAATTCTGTGCTTCATTATTGAAATTTATGTGCGCAATGCAAAAAAATCTTGCCCGCTGGAGTACTTGATCCATTTGCTGATAAATTCTTTAAGTGGAAGTTTCAGTTTTTAGAAGCTTAGATTTAGGCAATTAACAACACTCAGCAACCTCAATTTAATTTCCTAAATTCCTTCCGTTACCCGCTGAATATGCCCAGGGTGCAGGTTTTATTTGATTAAGTTTTGAGTGATGAATTGTTTAGAAGGTGGCAGTGACTTGTGACTCGTGTTTTTTCTGGAGCTACTGAATTGTAGGAAGGACTAACTGATGGTGGCCAGTGTACCTAGAGGTCACCCAACTGCTCTCTGATTGAGACATCTCCTTGGCCCATTGTGCTCTCCTCTGAATCCTTTCCTTGTAACGGCATTGCTTCCAGTGGGCACATTAGTTGTCACAATATATTATTATATTTGTTGCTACTATATTACATTATGTTATGTTATGTAGAGCTGTAGATAACATATACATATATTAGAATCATGATACATTTTTGTTAGGCTTTGCCACATCTTAATCTTTGTAATGATTTTTATTTTCAGATTTTTATCTTTAAATTATTTATTTGCAATTTCTTTTTACCAAGAAAAATAAAAGTGAATGGAATGAATAACTTTAGTATTTTCAGTATTTTACAAAATAATCTAGTACATAAGTATCTTAAGTATATGCATTTTTATATTTTATTTCTCTGCAGGATAAGAAAAATCTTTAAAGTAGGGTTAGCAAAACCTTGAGCCAAATACATTATTTTTCATTTTGTTTTGATTTTTTAATTTGCTTTTCTATTTTTTTAGCATCACATGAATATAGTGAATTTATGATATTTTTAACGCCCCTTTTTTGTGTGTGTGCGTGTGTGTATGTTTTTCTGTGTATCAAAGAGCAATGTGTGTGCCTGTGAGGGCCCAAGAGGGAATCCAGGATTCATTCTGGATTGCTCTACCTCCTTTCTGCGTTGCTATGGGGTTTCCCAGGTTCTGCCTCTCAGGGTTGGATCTGGCATCTGAACTCAGGTCCTTCTGCTTTGGCGGCAAAGACTTAACCCTTGAGCCATCTCTCCAGCTTATCTGTTCACCTCTTACAACCCTTTATCTTCTAATTTCAAATTTTTTCATCTGTGTGGCCCACTATGTTCATGTAGTTTGTCTTTGATGACATATGCCTGACATGATTCATGCTCCAGCAAGTGTCATAGATCAGTGGGTGTATCATTGAGGAGGGCACCTTTCAGTCCTATCAGTATCAGTTCTCATCAGTCTCTCTGGGAGGTGTGGCACTTCTTGAGATCTGTCCCCTTTCATGTGAGATGATGATAGGACAGGTCCCATGAAGTTCTTGGGAAAGTATAATATTTGCCATGAAATCATGGATACTGCAGGTCTGTCATAGCCAGATGCGAAAAGACATGAAAATAGGAGGGAGACTGATAGGGAAGAAGAGAGATTGTAATGGGAAAAGGAAGGAAGATGGAATTGGTGATTGTCATAGTAAGGCATAGGTATCAAGTTGACTGTTGAGGGTTTGAGCTCTGGGAACATTTGTAGAGAATTAATGGTTAAGTTAAACCCAGAGCAAACCTGCAAGAGATTATCTAGCTGATGGGGAAGACCCAGTCCATGGTGGGTGGGATTAAGCCCTGAACAGGCAAATAAAATACTGAGAGCTGGTTGAAGAAGTTGGCATCCTTTTGTACACTTGGCCAGACATGCTGGTCTGGCAAGTAAGGATCATCCCTCTCTCAGCCATTACATAGAGATGGTGTGGCCAGTTCCCCCTGCCTGGTGTTGGTGCAAGCTCTCCTGTCAAGCTGGATTGAGAATCATAACCAGTAATTGTAAGAAAATAAACTCCTTGTTCTCTTAAGCTGTTTGATGGTGATTTATCAGCAACCATGCAGACGAACTGCAATAGGGATTAAGGTGTGGAAATAGCACAAATTCACTCTATTCATGTATGAAGCTCTGAAAGAATAAAAAAGTAATTCTGAAGTCCTTGTTCTGTGTTTCCATAGTGTTACCTCAAAATTCACATGTTGAAGCCTTAACCATATGTGGCTGTATTTAGAGATGGGGTCTGCTATGGTTTGACAGTATTTCCTAGAGGTCATGGTGTTTAAAGGCTCTGCTGTGAGGTGGTTGCCTTTTAGTGGGTTGGGCTTAGAGTGAAGTTCTTAAGTCATTGGGTACTGCTCTGAATTGGATTGTGAGTCCTGGGTCTCTTCTTTCTCCTCTTCTGTTTCCTGGTTCATGGACAGTTTTCCTACTTCACCTTGATAGCTGTTCCTCCTTCAGAGACCTGAAGCCACTTGAGCAGGACCTGGGACCTCTGAAACTCTGAGTCAAAACAACCTTTTTTAAAGATTAGTTCATTATCACAGATGTTTTGTTATTACAGTGGAAAGCTGACCAGCAACAAGGTCTTTAGGACGATAATTAAGGCTAAATGAAGTCATGGGGTGTAGTCCAAATCTAACAGAACCGATGTCTTCATAAGAGGCATCCACCCCTCCTTCTCTTTCACTCTCTCTTTTACTTCTGCTATCTTCCTGCATGGTCAGAGGAAAGGACATGCCCGACACAGAAGGAAAGCAGTTTCCTGAAGATTAGATGAAGACCCTAACAGCATCTTGATCTTGGACTTCCAGTCCCCAGAACTGTAGGCAAGTAAACCACTGTCATCTAAAGTAGGTGGCTTGTGAAACACTGTTACTTGACAGCTCAAGATCACTGGGCCAGGTCAGATTGCTGGGTGAGAGGATGGGGTGAGAGCTGGGAGCAGCCGAGGTGGCCCAAGGATCCCGTGTGGGAGGACGCACAGCTCGAGTCTCTGGTGACTGTACCACAAAGCCTTTGCTTCTAGTCTGTGGACTGTGTAGGCTCTGGGCCTACATTAGCCGGCCCTTGTCACTGTAGCAAAATATTCCACTGAGGTAGCACTGTATCTTCATTCATTTTTCTTAGTTTTCCCTTCACGTCTTGTTTTCTGTCTGGGATTCCATTCTGAACAACTGACTACTTCTCTTGGCTGGTCAGTTTCTTGGGTATCTAATGACTTGAAAAGCCCTTGAGGAATACTGATGAGGAATTTTGTAAGATGCTGTCCATTTTTTAAAAATGGTTTTCTTAGAATTTACTCAGTTTATCCCTGTGAAGTTACATTTTCTCCCTCTACCCCCTGTACACTGTCTTCTCTGGATAGAAGTCATTTTTTAAACTATTTATTTATTTATTTAGGTATTTTATTTATTTATTTATTTATTTATTTATTTATTTATTTAGAGTGTGTGTGTGTGTGTATGTGTAGGACCAAAGGTGACTTCAGGATTCATCCTGGATTTCATCTACCTCCCTTTTGCTTCACTCTGGGATTTCCCAGGCTCTGCCCACCAGGGCTGGAAGTGCAGGTCTCTGCATTTTTTTCCCTATCATTTTTATATGGGACCTAGGATCTGAATTCAGAACCTTCTGCTTGTCAGGCAGAGTCTTAAGCCCTGAGCCATCTCTCCAATCCTGGATGGAAGTCATTGTGAGCAGTCCATTGTTAGAGAGTGAGGAGATAGGCTCAAATTTGTGAGGATGGTGTGATTTGTCTTTTATTGACTGAATTCCTTTTGTAACCCAGGACAATCTGTCATTTGTGAGCAGCCTGAAGTGAACCTTTTAGCAATTTAAAGTGTTGAATCATGGGGCTGGGGAGATGCTAAGTGGTTAAAGCTTTTGCCTCATAAGTGAAAGAACCTGAGTCTGGATTCCTAGATCCCGTGTCAAAATTGAGTGAAAGTGGTGACAACCTGGACTTCCGGCCCTGGAAGGCAGAACCTGGGGAACCCAGGAGCAAAGTAATCAGGACATAGAGCAAACCAGATTGATTCCTGATTATTACCCTTTGGCCTCCACAGTCACACATACTTAAGTGTCCTACACACACACGATGAATTTTTTTTTTTCTTCTTAATTTCCCTCAGATAGTTCTGGTTATTTCCATGAGTATAGTTTTTCATTTTATAAGGTGAACATTGTGTTTTGGGTTTGATATTTTTTCTTCTTGAAATACAATCTTTATTTTGATTTTCCTATTAAGAAACTAGATACTAGATGTGGAAGATACACTATCCCAGATGTACGGGGGGAGGTTCAGGATAAACAAAGTGAGTTAACACCTTGTGTGTCACTGTTAGACAGAGGGACAAAGACTTTGCTCTAATAATATTGCTGGGGATTAGGACACTCAGGGACATACAGAGTAATAAAGAATCCTTGTAAAGTAGGGACATTTCCCCAGCAAGACTCATCTTTGATAATTGTCATAGTTAGATATGGGTGTCAACTTGACTGTTGAAGGCTCAGGCTCTGGGTACATTTGTAGAGAATTACTAGTTGAGTGAAACCCAGAGCAAATCTACAGGAGATTGACTAGTTGATGGGGCAAACCCAACCCATGGTGGGTGAAACTAGGCCCTAGGCAGGCGAACAAAATGCAAGGAACTGTTTGAGAAAGGGGGTATCCTTCTGTGTACTTGGCCAGTTATGTAAGAATTGTCCCTCTCTCAGTTATTATGTGGATATGATATGGTCAGTTCCCTTGGCCCCTTGGTGATGGTGTGAGACTTTCCTGCCATGCTGGACTAAGAACGGAAACTGGACAATTGTAAGAGAAAAGAAAACACTTTCTTCCCTTAAGCCATTTGGTGGTAATTTATTAGCAACAATGCAGGTGAATGGCAACAATAATACTTGTTTATTTTGGGAGAAGAGAAGAAAATTTGAAAGATTTCTTTTGCTTCTTTTTGTGATTTATGCCTAAAATCTAAATACAACTGCAGCTCATACTTCAAAATAGAGAAATATTTCCATTTCCTTTTCTCTTTTAAAACAAGTTTGAAATGTCATGGCCATGCAAACAGGATTTGTACTGGAATGAACTGTATTTTCTGCAACTCACCGTGAAGGGAATGAAGGGCCCATTATAAAAACATCTCAAGTATTCTTCACAATCGAGCAAAGTCTGCATGTTTATGTTCCTGTGTCCCATGCATACAACCGTCAACCTTCCACTGCCTTTTTTTTTTTTTAAAGAACAAACCAAGATACTAAGTTCCACATTTCTTAGGGTAGGCTGAGTAAATCAGAAAATGCTTCCTATTTTGCCCAAAGTTGTATATAGGTCAGGAAGCTATTTGTTACAGAGATACAGTAAGTTTCTTGCTCGGCACAGCCGCTGCATGCACGAGCAAGCATAGCTGTGGGCTGTGGCTGGTGTAGTCGTACCTCTCGTGACCTGTGCTTCCTTCCTGAAGACGCAGCTTTCACATCATCAGCTGCCTTGTGGCCAGGAGCCTTTTCTGTGCTCACCAGGGCTCTTTCATTTGAAGTGCTCCTGCTTCCAGATTGATGCTAAGTCTTCTTGACTCCGCACCTTGGGTGAAATCTTTCGTAAACCCCTGTGATACCTCTGACTTCCTCATCTGATTACGTAAAACTATAAATATGCACTTCATGCTATGAACACTTGATTATTTCTTTCCCTTTGACCAGACTACACACCCACAAGGAGTAAGGATCCTATATTCATATTTGTGAGTCATGTCAGAAACGTGTGGAATTGGAAGGGTGGACGCTGGAATACAGCAGAAGCAAAACCAGAAGGAATCTAGATGCTGATAATGTCCCCTGCTGTTTGTTTAGGATTGCTAGCAATCCCCAGTGTACTTATTTGTCTACAAGAACCACATGTAACCCAGGTTATACAATCAGTTTGCAGTTCAGCTCTCAAAAATCTAGTTTCATCTTTTTATTTCGGTCCATTCCTATTATTTTGACTTATTCCCTTTCAGAGCAGTCCTATTTGCTCTGAGTTCCAGACACTATGAATAAGTAGCATGTAGTATAGTAATTAACACTCACAGCAAACACACCTGATTCCTCTTATCTACTGATTTCATTAGCTTGCTCCATAAGAGAACTGGCTATTTACATAAAATATTTTACCACCCACAAGGATAAGTTTGATGAGGGAAATTCCAAAAGACTCTCTACTCTTGTTTATAAACCTTCTGGATGGCTCAGTACACTTGGATTCAAATACAGTGTTTCTTGTAAAACAAGAATATCTTTGGGAAAAAAACCCCACTATAACCAGTATAAGCTAATTTTAACAAATGCTCACTGCCTCACAGTTTAAAACTCTTTGATGTTTTTTGTAGAATTTTCTGAAAAGTCGGAGGTAGAAATGGTTTAAGGAAATTATGTGTGGTTGTGGCAGTTAGTTTTAGACATCGACTTGACAATTGACAACTGACAACTGAGTCCTTAGAACATCTATGAAGCATTATTAGCTAGACAGCCTCTGAGCAAGCCTGCAAGAGATTATCTAAATGGTGTGGGAAGACCCAACCCAGAGAGGCCAGTGAACCCATCACTTGGGCAGAGGCAGGTGGATAAAGAGGGAAAGAGAGAGAGAGAGAGAGAGAGAGAGAACTGGAGATTGAGAAAGTATGCTGTGTCCTAGCCCCTTTCTCTTCTTGTGGATATTGTGTGGCCAGTCCCCTTAGCACCTGATATTGATATTAGTCTCCTTCTGAGAGATCAACTGTAACCTAGAATCATGAGCATGAATAAAGCCCTTGTTCCTCCAAATGATTTGAGTCATGTGCTTATTATTGCAACAGAAATAAGTAATCAGACAGTAGTTAAGCATAAAAATTTGCTAACTGGCATCAGGGTACATACACATACACATACACGCATACCCACACCCTAAAACAATCTTTCAATTATAGTTCTTTTTTTATTTATTTTTCCCCAATCATACAAGCTCAATAGGTACCCAGGTCCCCTCCCTCCCTCCATCTCTCCCGAGTCGCCCTTGCCCCCTCCCCCTTCCCCTTCCTTTCACAGTTATAGTTCTTATCTCACTGAAAATCATATCCCAAATTTAATTGTGTTCTCATATCATATCCATATCATAGAATCACAAACTAAGTGGAACTTACACCCTAACTAAATTGTATTGGCATTAATTTGGAGAGACTGAGCCTAAAAGTTGGAATGCAGACATTTGCTAGAACAGTTATAGCTAGAATCAATTTCCTATGTCTCAGTGAAGTCCCATTGCTATCTTCTTTTGTGTCCGAGAACTATCTTTCCTCTCCTTGAAGACCTTACCTTTTTCTTTCTACAAAGAATATTATGTTAAAACAGGATTTTTTTATTAATGCATTTTTTATTATTATTTCAGCTCGTACAAACTTAATAGGTACACCAGTTCCCTCCCTCCCTCCCTCTTCCCCCCATACCCCCTGCTCCCCCTCCCCACCCTCCTCCCTCCCCATCCCCCAGTGCCTCCCGCCCCAATTCCCAGAGTCCTTTCTTGTGCATGCCTGAGTTTCCTCTGGGCCCTCCTCTCCGATGACGTACAAGGACCCAGTGGCCTTTCCCTGAACCCTTTCCCGTGTTCCCCTTAGGTATAGAAACACTGCTGTGTCTGCCAATCCTTTGCCTCCAAACATCTTGGTGCCTTTAGCAGATGCTGGACTTTGTGGGGTCAATAGTGTGTTGGACAATGAGCAGGGCATGTAAAGTCCAATTATGATTGCTTCAGCCCTAACTTGTATGGAGTATCTTACATATCATTGCTCCTCCCATTCTTTTGCTCTTACACTCTTACCGCCCCCTCTTCCGCAAATGTCCCTGAGCTTCAGGATGGGGAGAGATTAAGCTGGCCTAGTTCTAGGTGGTTGATATAGAGTCTCTAAAACAGGATGTTATTTCCATTTTTTCCAATTTTATGCCTCATGATACATTATCCAAGAATTGTTTTGTTCTCAGTGAAAACAATTTCACACACTGGAAAAATTGATAATCCATTAGTCTACATAATTGTTGGGTCTTATGTCTACCTTACTACACACATGATTTTGCTCTTGAATTTTTAGTTCACAATTTGAAAACAATTTCTCTAAAAGTCTCTTAAATGTAGAGATCATGGTCATGTTTTAATTACATTTTCTCAAAAGTATCTAGATGATGGTGTGAGAGACAAACATTTTGTTAGGTACCTTAGAATAAGATTTTATTTAGCTAGATTCTTTCAGGCAGTTTTAGAGTAGAATGGGAAAGTATTTTGAAGGTCTCTAACTATATAGAAGTTGGTACCAATTCCCCACTGACATAAGGTCTCAACTTCTTCCAACCCTTTGTTTATGAAGGAATGAAGGTATGAACTCCACAATTAAACCAATTAGATGTAAGGTACAAAAAGCTCCAATCAGAAACTAAAACTCATTGTTGCAGTTCACCTGCATGGTTGCTGATAAATGACCATCAAATGGCTTAAGGGAACAAGGGGTTTATTTTCATATGATAGTCTGTTTATAGTCTGTCCAGCTTGATGGGAGAGCACACACCAACACCAACATCAGGGCCAAGGGAACTGACTACACCATCACCACATAATGGCTGAGAGAGGGACGATCCTTACTTGCCAGACCAGCATGTCTGGCCAAGTATACACAAGTATACTTGTGTATACTTGTGTATACACAAGTAGCCACTTTCTCAACCAGCTGTCAGTATTTTATTCATCTGTTCAGGGCTTAGTCCCACCCACCATGGGTTGGGTCTACTCCATTAACTATAGACAATCTCCTTAAGGTTCGCTCTGGGCTTAACTCAACTATTAATTCTCTAAAAATGTGCCCAGAGCTCAAACCCTCAATGTCAAGTTGACACCCATGCCTAACTATGACACCCATCAGTGAGGGAAAACCTCTTTTCTTAGACTTGCCCAAGTTTACAAATACCCTGACCCTGCTGGTCATCTTTGGCTGCCTTGTCCCTCATGGACTCCATGTCTGGAGTCTGTGAGTTCCTTTCAGCTCTCGTGCCACTCATGGGCCTCCATATCTGTGAGTTCTTTTCTGACTCCATTGCTCCAGAGTCATTGAGTTCCTTTGGGCTCTCTTGCCCCTCACAGACTTTATGTCTGTGAGTTTTGTTCTTTCTTTCCTGTAATAAACTCTGCCTTAATCCTCTACGTGTGTTCTGGCTTCAATTTTTGACTCCCAAACACAAGATCCTGGACATTAAAACTCCCCACATAATGGTATAATAACATATCATGATTTATAGTTTCCTGGCATCTTATTCTTTTTCACTTTTGAAGAAGCAAGAAGAGCTGACATGGGATCCCTCTGGGGTTGGTATGTATTCAAGTTCTTGTGTTCATGACTGAAACAAGATGAAGGCAGGGCTTATTAGAGGAGAGAAAGAATGGAACTTAAGGATGAGAATCTGTTAGAGGCAAGAAAGTCTTGGAGAACTCATGGATTCCAGGCATGGAATCCATAAGGGGTTAGAGAAAAATCAGAAACGTACAGATTCCAGATGTGGAGTGTCATGAGGGGCAGGGGCCGCCATCATGGCTGCTAGATCAGAATTATTTGTAGGCCTAGACAGATCAGGAGAAATGACTTTTCCTCATTGGTTAGCTCCATTTTCTACAAACCTGATTGGAGCTTTTGGTCTTTTACATCTTGTTGGTCTGTCCATATTAGGGTCATCTTGTGCCCAACCTCCTTATATGTAATGGAAAACTAATCTCCATCTTCTTTCAAGAACAGAGGTTTGGGGGAAATTGATGAGTGTTGTGTTCCTTCAGGGGAAACCCAGCAGTGGGGGATGACCTTCCAAGACCTTCCAGAGACTGTCCCAGCATGGCTGCGCTAAAACTGTCTAAGAGCAACTGTTAGCAATGTCAGCTGGCTAAAAACAAGCTTTGGACTCCACTATCCATAAGTGTATACTTTCCCCTAAGTCTCCTTCTGTTACTGCTGTAGCAAACAAACCTTGAATGTGACATTGGCTTCAGCTTCTTTTCCATCCAATGAGACTCAAAGTCAGTTCAGGTTAAGCAAACATTGCTGTTGTGGATGCCAACACAGCTTCAGATTCTGCTGGAGTGGTGTTGTGTAGTCTCAGAGTGAGAGAGAAATTTTTTGTTAGGTAGTTTATGTCAGAAAAAGAGAGGAAGAAGGAGGAGGGGAGGGGGTAGGGAAGGAGATAGAACATGAACCCAGGCTTCATCCACGAAGACTGAAGTTTATTCAGAAAACTTCAAAACTCCAGCGAGGGGGCAGCAATCTCTCTTGGGATGGAAATTGCTACTGACTTGGAGTTAGGAGTGTAGACTTTTTTTTTTATTGAATTGTGCATGTGTGCACGTGTGCGCGCACTCATGTGTGTGTGTGTTTGTGTGTGTGTGTGTATGACCACGGGTGAATTCAGGAACCACCATGGACGCCTCCACCTCCTCCTTGCTTACTTTGCCCTGGGATTCACAGGCTCCGCCCTACCAGGACCAGAAATGCAGGCTGCCCCGCTTCTGCCAGGTGTCTATACGTGGGGTCTAGGATCCCAACTCAGGACCTTTCCATCTGCAAGGCAGAGGCTTAACCCCTGAGCCACCTCTCCAGCCCCAGGAGTGTAGACTTTTAACAGTTGCAGGGAGAAGGAATTTTGGGTTCCAGTGTTTATCAGATCCGATTAACATTCTTGGTAGGGTCTGCAGTGAAGATCTGTTTTAATCTCAGATCTGGAGGAAATTTGTTTCTGATCTCAGATTAGGTGGGGGGGGGTCTCTGGTTTTGAAGTCTGGTTTTAAGGCAGGAGTAGAACAGCTATGCTGGGATGTAAGGTCTTTGAAGGTCTTTGGAATTCCTGAAGGTCATCTTTCACTGCTGAAATCACCCTGAAGGAACACTCCTGTTGAGGAACTGACTCTAATCCTCCCAGAGATAAGATGGCCAACTTCCCTCTGAAAGTATTATGGGAGCTAATCAATGAGAAAAAGCCAGTTTCCCAAGCTTGCCTACATGTATAAGTATGCCTGAACCTGGCAGCCATCTTTGGCTCCCTAATTCCTCATGGCACTTGGAATGCCATGAGCTCTTTTTCAGCTGCCTGCTTCTCATGGAGTCCGTTTCTGGCCCCATGAATTCTCCCAAGCGCATGCCCCTCATGGCCCCCAGCCCGTGACGCTTGGAGTGCCACGAGTTCTTTCTAGCTCCTTGCCTTTCCTGGATTCCATGAGTTCTCTGGGGCACCCTAGCCCCTCATGGCATGTCATGTCTGGAGTCCATAGGTTCTGCCTTTCTCTCCTCTAATAAACTCTACCTTAATCCTCTACACATGTTCTGGTTTCAGTCTTCGACTCTGACCATCCCTGCAACACTGGGATGCTCAGTTGTTCCTGTAACATTTGACCCCTGAACAGGGATGCTGTAACATTTGAGGAGACTGTTCCCACATCATTTGGAGATCCAGATGGGATTATCCTGTAAGATTTGGTATCCTAAAAGGGACATTTGAACAGAGGAAAGACTGTTCCTGCAACAGTTTCGGATCTATCAGTTTAGAATAGGACAGAGTAGAAAGGCTGCTGAGAAAGTCTTTAGAAGATCCAGTCATAGCCCTGCAGAAGTTGGCACCAGACTCCACTGAGATAAGGTCCCAATTTCCCCCAACACTTTGTTTATGAATGAACAGGAGATGAACTCCTCAGATGCAGGTGGAGAGTAACTCCTCAAATGCAAATGAATTAAATTCCTCAGCTCAGCCTGCCTGCCCAGCTGGGCTCCATGACAGACCAATCAGGTTCACAGAAACTAAAACTAATAGAAGTCACTTTTTCTGGGCTTAACCAAGTTTCCAAATATCCCTTCCTTGTGCCTCATGCACTCCATGTCTGTAAGTCCTTTTTATTCTCTTGCACCTCATGGACTCCATATCCATAAGTTCCGTTCTTTCTCTCTAATAAAATTTGCCTTAATCCTTTACATGTGATCTGGTTTCAATATTTGATTCCAGAACATAGGAACGTGGACATAAAAACTCCACAAGAGAACATTTGACTTTCTTTATTAGTGGTCCAGATCCTAGGTCACATAACAGTTGAGTAAGCAGAATAGACAACAGATCTGGTCCCATCGTTTTTTTATAGGAAGCCCATTTTCTCTAGTTTTCATTGTTTTATATTTAATATGATGGAGTCCATTTACCACACTCTTACATGTAAAATACATACACATTGTTTTAAGCAGTAATTGGTTCTTGTCTTGGCTGTTTCCGAACCTGGTGAAGTTATTGACACCTTACTGGGCTCTGCTGACGACATCTGCAAATACTTTTGTCTAGTAAAAGGTCTAGAAACAACAATGCCGGTGTTGATTTTTTGTTAATGAAGAAAAAGAACCAAGACTCGACTGACCTTTGCTTATCCCGAGCCAGTTTTAGTTTAGCAAAATTCAATCTGCTTGGAATGAAAAGAAAATTGACTTTCTCATTTCTTTTGTCCTGTCCTAGGGGGAAAATAAACTAAAGAGGTGAACAGAGCTGCCTGATCATCACAAAGGGCTGGCGCTGCCTTTCTGTAACTGGGGAAGTAACAGGAAATTGAAATTTACAACACCACAGGCACTGTTCCTCCTCAGAAACAGGTCACCCTGAGTGTTTGTATTATTGGTTTGCTTTACATATTCATCACATTCTTGCTCGGTCAGTTCCTTATAGAACTCTGTGGGGTTCTGAGATCAGAGTTTCACTAAGCATGGGTAGACAGCCCAGGGCATTAAACATATAAACACTGTTCTACTTGAAAATATATATTTTTTCTGTTTTCTTTTACTTCTGTGCCCTTCTCATTGCCCCTATCCTTTGAATTAATTGTAATCACATAATGGAAGTCCAAGTGAGGTAGGAGACTGTCTATCACAACTTCTTTGCTTAACATTTTATGGAAGAGTGTTCTCTAAGACTTGCTTCTTAAGCCCTCTGGTTCCTAGAGGAATTCACATATGCTACATGGGAATTGGTGGGCTTTATATATATATATAAAATGAACTGACCAGACAGAAAATATGTTACAGAGTCTGTGCTGGTGTGAGACAGGCAGGGACTAGCTTAAGAACTCGGACCTCTCCTTTGACATGGGTCAAGCACTGTTCCCTTTTAATGGTAATATAGTTGGCAGCTTAGGTGCTTCACCTGTACATTCTACACACACACACCTCTCCAAACAGTATACCTAACAACCCAGACTCCCACCTGCATCAGGTTACCTACATGTATGGCCATTTCTAGACAATGGAATAAGTTTCTCTTTCCTTATTAACTGTAAAATTGTAGACATTCTGCTCAATTGTGCTTTCCTCATAATGAGTACAAAGTCAAGGGAACATATCTGTTCAAAACTGGTTTTAGGTGCATGTGCAACAAGGCTGCAAGTAAACTACTGGGGAAATCCTCTACTTACCATCTTATGCCTATGCATTATTGGGCATACATGATTAAAAGCAGATGCACTGTGGAGAGCTACAGTAGGGAAAACGATGAGATGAGAACCACCCCAAATTTTGCTCTTTAGCCACCATCCTCTCCTTCCTTTAGACTCTATAAAGACCTTGAGTACCCACATTCATGTGACCCATAGGAACCTTGCAGTTTAACCCGAATTTCCTATTTTGTTTTGAATAAAAGTTTTCTTACTACTTTTGGAAATCTGTGTGGGCTTTTCATTTCATTCTTGAATAAAAGATCAAGAACCTGGAAATACCAGGCCCAGACCTTGGCCTCTGGTAACAGGTGACAATACCATTTAGCATTGCTTGCTAAAAATATACATCGCCAGGCATCTGTTGATCTAGTGAGTCAGAATCTTTCTGTTTAACTTGTGGGATGCAGGCTTCCCAGATGATTTGGATGGACTAGGATGAAACTGAAGGTCTTTTATATATATATATATATATTTATTTCCACTCTTACAAACTTAATAGGTACACTGGTCCCTTCCCTCCCTCCACCCCCCACCCTCTTGTGCCCCCCTCCCCTCCCTCCCCATCCCCCAGTGCCTCCCCCTCCCATCCCCGAAATTTAAGGTCTATATGCTTACTTTCTCACTTTCTGAACATCTAGTTCTCATTTTTTTCTTTCACTGATAATGTTGTTCTTTGTCAGTTTTATACATGTATAGAATACCTTCTGATTACCCTCACCCTACTCTGTATTATCTCCCTCATACCTTGACTAGCCCCTCTTCTTCTCTACACTTCTCTTACACTTGTGTTTTTATGTTTTGTTTTTGTGTTCTATTGGCTTAACCTGGGCCATTGGTATAATCCTGGGCTTGAGATTATTTTATGACTCTTGATAGGCTTTCCTCGTGGGTATGCAACTGGATACTCCATTCCCACTCTCAATCTCTAACCTCTAAGTCCTTTATTGCAAAATTTTCTCCAAGTATATTGTAGTATCTGTTTAAATAACATCAGAGACAGCACACTTACTGTCATTTGCAGCCTCATTCACATTGGCAATCTTCAGAAGTTTCTAGGAGGCAATGAAACATCTCTAGTATTTTCTTTTGACAGCCATTAATTTTACTTTGGTGAACAGGCTTTAAAAATTTAATCCCCTTTCTATTTTGCTTTACCTTTGAAAACATGTCCATGTCCCAAGGAGTACTCTTTTTGAAGTTCTAACATCATGAATCTATGTGCTGATCCCTAAATTTCAACCAATTCATTTAATTCCTGTGAAAGGCACCCTCTTACTATAGTCCCGTTGGCCATATCTAACCTATTCATGAAGAGTTGCAACACCTTTGGTGTCTTGTCTGTCTTATAACCACTCTTTCCTCTCTCACATATTTTCACTGATGTGTTTTCATTTCTTCAACCAGAATGCCAACAGCACAAAATCAAGATCATAACTTTAATAGAAGAGTGCAGGATGTTTAATTGCAGAGCAGAGATGGAGGTAAAGAAGTGTGCTCACATCTTTCTTTTTCTCCCCATTGGGTCCATTTTACAAATGAGAAATGGAAGCACCAGGGGGTTATCAGAATTACTCAAATCTATGCAAGTGATGTTTCCTCTCATCTCCTACTTTAAGTAATTCTTTCAACAACAAGGTTTTATACTTACATATGCATATTCCTCAAGCTGTCATCTTTTAGAGTCTTCTTGTTGATCCACAAAGATTTCTCAAAATAAAAAAGGGGCTAATACTTTAAAATGTGGAAATAATTCAATAAAATTGAATTTATGGCTTCTCTCAAAATATTGGAAAACTTGCAATTTAGCAACATTAGGTCTGGACTTTTGAAATGGACCTTGAACTCTTCATATCATGCGCCTACTCTATGTAGATGTTTACTTTGCCACAGTACCCTTGACCAAGGATTGTGCTTTTAAAACACTTGCATATGTGCTATTTCACTTGAACTTCAGGTTAATTCAGTTCAGTAGGGAGAGCAGTATAATCCTACTTAAACATATGGTATGCCATGGCTTGAATGTGCATTGTCCCCCACAGGTTCTTGTGTTTGCAACCTTAGCTGATATTGGTATTTGGAAAGGTCATGGCGCCTTTGGGAGGTGGGACCTTGCTGGCTGGAGAAAGGCATGTTGTGGGGAGTGGGGGCGAGAGATCTGGAGACTGGTTAGCCCTCCCTTCCTTCCACTAGTAATCTGCAGTTTGCTCTCTCACCTCCATCATGGATATGACTTAAGCTGTCTCTAGTTTCTGCTGTTTGTCATGCTTATTTTTCCATAAGGGACTGTGTCTCCCTTCTCGAACCATAAGCCAAATAAGTCTTCCTTTCTTTCCTTAAATTGTGTGAAGGTTGTCTCACAGCAGCAGAAAGAATCACTGGGACGTGGTGTATATGAGTATCCTATTTGACATATTTATTGTATAATATTAGTTGTATGGTGAAAAGATGCTCAATTCCCCTAATGCACATCAGGAAGGGGAAAAGTACTATGTTTTATGAACTCTTTGAGTCAAATTCCCAGCCATTGAATCCTAATTTTGTTCTTTAAAGTTGTCGATATTAAGTAATAAACATAATATTTCTGAGACAATTGGCTGATCCTTGAAGATTCGTATGTTGACCATGCATGTCCAACATCATTACTAAAAGGATACAATGAAAAAAAGAAAAATTTTAGATGTAGGCTAATGATCAATACTTCTCTGATACTGGGAAGGAGACCGGATGCTATCTGACACTGAAGAGAAGGCTCTTTCCACTTTCCTAATGTATTCTATTGAGTCATTCCTTTTGCTCTTGTTTCCTTAGTCTCTGTTGAAGATCTTGTGCGGGCACCAATGAGGAGTTTCTCATGGACTGCTGATGGACAGTATTGAATTGTCTCTCCTTTCCAATCAGATGGAACTAATTGTGTTTTGTGCTTTAGTAGATAAATGGCCGGTTTTGGAATTCCAATTGATGTCCTTTTTAAATCATGCTGAAAGCCTTCATAATTGATTAGCCACCCAAAAGTGTCTGGCTTTACTTCTGTTAGGTCATCAAATTGTACCAATCAATCATGCTCAAATGCAGAAAGCAGTCAGGAGATGCAAATTCATATTTTTACAGTTCTTTCCTTTCTGGTTGTTGTTTTTTTATGATAGACACTTGAGGATTGTTGTAGTTAGTCTGTATGTTGCCATAAAATCATGATCTAACAACCTAGGAGAACAAGGGTGTTTTATTCTTACTTACAATTTGTCATTACAGTTCATAATTGAGCTTGTGTGTGTGTGTGTGTGTGTGTGTGTGTGTGTGTGTGTGTGTGTATCAGAGGGCACTGTATGTCCATTTGGAGGACCAAGAGTGACTTTGGAAATCATCTTGGATTGCTTCTAACTCCTTTTTGCTTTGCTCTGGGATTTCCAGATTCCATCCGCCAGTGCAGGCTGCTGCTGATTCCTCCTGTTATTTTTACATGGGACCTGGGATCCAAATTCAGGACCTTCTGCTTTCAAGGCAGAGTCTTAACCCCTGAACCATCTCTCCAGTACTTCAAGAGCAGAATTTTTGTAGAAGCATGGTGGGACTGACCAACCTCAAATCCTACCATTGCGATGTGTCTTCCTCCAGCAAGGCTCCACCTCCTAAAGATGCTACAACTTCCCAAGCAACAACTAGGAATTCAGACACATGAGCCTGTGGGGGCCAACTTGCATAACATATGCCACAGTACTGAACCAGCTTTCTCTATCTTATCCACCATCCCAGATGGTCTCATTCATCTTGGGCTGGATCTTCCACCGTCAATTAGACAATCTCCTGCAGGTTTTATCTTATGTCCAGAGCTTAGCCTTCAATTGTCAAATTGACACCTACATCTAGTTCAGGGACTATAAGTAGTAGTAGCATCAAGAACATTCAGATCAGAGGGTAGAGAGGCTTCCATTATTCGAGACAGTGCTTTCTGATAATTCCAAGGAACCAAGTGGATACTCCTGGGAAACTTCTTGGGAAGCATGTCTCAGCATAACTCACCTGTCTCAGAATCACTTGGTGCAGTTGTTTGCCGAGAAAGATGTTTCACCATAAATACACAAAAGATTTGTGGAAACAAAGAGCAGTTTTAAACAAATGCCTTTGCCAAATGTGGTGGCACATGACTGAATTCACAGTTCTAATCCTAGGGAGTTGGAATCGGGAGGATCATAAATTCAGGTCAGCTTTGTCCTCATAGTGAGTTGAAGGCCAGTCTGGGTAACTTGTGACCTTGTCTCAAAAAACAAGCAAAGCCAAACCAAACCAAACCAAGCCAAGCCAAACCAAACCAAACCAAAAAAGCCAGTGCCCTTGATGGCTGAAGTTTAAGGCTTATACTAAAGAAATGAATCTTGAAACCACTGGTTATGCAAGTATAACCACTGGATAACTGTGAAGAATTCTAAAGAAGTAGAGTTATCATAGCATTAGGTACTATTCTGAACAACTTATCTCAAGGCTACCAAATCATGTACCTAGTCTTTCACAGGTATGCTATTTAGATTCCAAACAGTTAAGAAAAAAAACCCCACATGAAACATATATCAAAACAAATACTAATTTAACACAATTATATTAGTGTGGGAAATCCTTGTGATCAGTGGCAGTTCATCTGCATGTTTGCTGATAAAATCATTAGCTTAAGGGAACCAAGGGGTTTATTTTCTCTTATGATTGTCCAGTTACAGCTATCAGTCCAGCTTGACAGGAGAGTTCACACCAATACCAGGGTCTAGGGAGGTGGTCACACCATCTCTTCATAAAGGCTGAAAGAAGGATGATCCTTACTTGTCAGACCAGCATGTCTGGCCAAGTGTATACAAGGATGCCAACTTTCTCAACTATCTCTCTGTATTTTATTCCAGGGACTAGTCCCACCCACCATGCTGGGCCTTTCCCATAAGCTAGAAAATCTCCTGCAGGTTTGCTCTGGGGTTAACAACTAATTCTCTACAAATGTGCCCAGAGCTTAAACCCTCAACTGTCAAGTTCACACCTGTGCCTAACTATGACAAATGGTATAGGGCTTTCAAGACTTGATCAGTGTGGACAAGAATGATATACAAAGGAGGCAATGAGCAAGACATGATGATACAGTTAGGGTTTAGAATACTGGGTGAGAAAAAGGAAATATTTTTTAGATTGGGGAATATCTGCCAATGCGAGGGGATGGTAACAAATGCAGTATTTATAGTAAATGGGTGAACCAGGAGAAAGATCTATCAGCTTGTATTTCTATCTTCAAGATAAGATCCATGGTCTTGTGCCTCAAGGTTGCATTGTAGAGTCTTAGATACAGAGTTCATTATCCATCTTAGGATGCTGCAGTTGGCAAGGATTTTTGACACTCACTTTCTTCATCCTTTCAAAGACTCTGCCTTAGAAGTATATGAACTAGAGTTACTTCAGGCCACCAAAGGAAATGATAAACTGAATATAAAGGCAGTGATTGTGAGAAAAACCAGAAGCCTATGCAGAGAGAAGGAGGGAACAAAAAGGAGGGAAGCAAGACAAAAGTCAGAGACCTATCTGCTACCATCATGCATTCTAATCTGGTTTCAAGGACTACGCTCCTGGCCTGGAAACTCAAACCCTGTTATTGTTCCTGATGGTCAAGGGCCTGGGACGGGTGTTCCCAGGTTCTTGGCATCTTGCTGAAGAATGAAATAAAAGTTCATGCACTGTTTGCAAAGAAGCAAGGATATTTTATTCAAAAACTTCAACCAGTGAGAACTATAGTCAGATCTGGACTGGGATGGCCTAGCAAAAGACCTGCAATTTCTTTTCTCTTGGATTTAACAAATATCTGGAACCCCTGTAGCCATCTCGTCACATCAAAATGATGAAGGGGCCACCAGAGAGCCTGAGTGGATGATCTCATTTGACCCTTGAGTCAAGCTGCGTGGAGAGATAAATATTACCCATAGATGCTTTATTTCCATGAGAAGCCTTGTTGTTGAAGCTGAGGTGGGCTGTAGGCTGAATTCTTATAAATCAAAGGACTTGCTCTTTTGACATTAATCTACCACTTTAGAAATACTGCCTCTTTGCTTTTATATTGAATCTCAGTGGATCAATATAATTACACTTAAGTTCTAAGCTCCTTTAAGTACCTTCAATGTGCTATTATCACAACCGTCAGAGAGACGAGAAAAACCATCCACGTCAAAAAAGTCCTGTAGTTAAATTCTATTGTGAATTAGGGTTTCCTCTAGTAAATTGTTAAAGCTTGTGGAATGTTAGTAGTTTTGTAGCTTGTTTTTTTCATCTGTTTGTGGAGGTTTCACTTCTGACTAATTTCATTTCTGAGTCTGGATTGGGTTGCTAGTCACCCAGCCATCCATCACTCTGAGGGAAACATGGGATGCCACTTACTTCCGGGAACATGAAGGATCAATTTCCCTAATCCTCAGTCTTCCTTCAAGAATTGCAACACACACATGACAGACTGATTTTCATGTTAAACCATGTCAAAGAGCTTTCGTGTTTGTATATCTCAAGGCCATGCCCAGAAGTCTGATTATAACACAGGACTGCAGTAAGTGATTACCACAATATTATCCTGTCTTTCTCCAGTGAACACAGCTGTTGTGAGTGAGTGGTAAATGTTAGGGGCCTGTAGCTATCTCCCCAGGCATTGCTATCTTTTGAAGTTTGTGTCATGGAAGTCAAATGAGGAATGAATAAAATTTAAAAGGAAAAATTGATAACCTGTGTCTTAAGCTCCAGAGGTAATTATCCATAATAAAATTGTAAAGCAAAAAAAAAAAATTGTAAAGCAGCCTCAGAACTTGTCATAGTGGACTCTCCAAGTAGCCGTTCAGAGAAGAGTTTCAGTGACGTGGCGGAGGCCGAGCCTGGTGAGGAGGGTGCCTTCCTCAGAGACTAACGGTGATTAAGACTGGATGGGCGACAAGGGGAGAAACTCTCTCCAAAGATATGCCCGCTGGTATGTTGTCCTTGCTCCACCAAGGATCCAGACACATGTCATTATCAGGAATCCAAACAGGACTTAGTGAAGCCACAAACACTCAGAAGGACGTGAGAATGGAAAAGAGATAGCTGCAGAATAAGAAAGTCTGAAGTTGGAAAAAGTGGGGATTGGGCAGCAAGGGGTGGAAATGACTTGTATACATGCATGTATACTTCTGGAGAGGAATGTCTCAAGACTGCTGTAGAATAGGCACCTGTAACGGTTACTCTTTATTATTGCTGTGAAAGAGCACCCAAAGTCAAGCAACTTATGGGAGAAAGGAGATTTATTCAAGTTACAGTTCCTGAGGAGAAATGGATTCAGTTTTTAATGGTAGAGATGGCATGGCTCGCTGGGGCTGGCAGGCTAAGTCACAGACCTCCACAGGGCTGGAGCATTCCTGGAGTGTCTCTCCTCTTCCTATATTCTGTGCTCCCTTTTATATGGTCCATTACTGGGAGGTTCCCATGAGATCTATGGAGGTTCCCATGGGATCCAGGGCGGGTGTAATCCCTTCAGGTGAACTCAGTTGATCCTTCCAGGTGTGGTCTCAGTCGATCTTAGTTAATACTGGATGTGTCAAGTTGACACCCAAGCTCAACTATCACATTATCCAAAGAGTCTCTCTCTCTTTCTTTTTCTCTGTACATATGTATGGAGAGATAACAGGATAACCTCAGGTGTCTCATTTCACAGGATTCGTCCACATGGTTTTATGAAACAGGGTCTCTTACTGCCTTGAAACTCACCTATCAGAACAGGCCTATCTCCACATTCCTAATGCTGGGATTATAAGGATGTGCTACCACACTCACTTTTTATGTGAGTCTTGGGGCTTCTTTCAGGTCTTCAGGCTTGTGCAAGGAAGCACTTTGCCGATCAGTTATCTCCACGACCTCTCCCCTCAAGAAGAATTTCTTGGTTTAAATTTGTGAATGGAAGAGCTTGGGCTAATTTAAAACCTGAGCTAATTAATAAAGACTTCTAAAGCTATAGAGATTGTGGGGATAAGAAAGGATCTCCGGAAAAGGCAGGGTGAGAAGGCAGAAATCAGCTTTTGAAAAGTTCCTCCTGAATGAGTTCAAGAGAGGGCAAAACTCACAAAGTCATGCAGACACATGCTTTAGGGTCAACTGTGACAACAGAGTATGTCCAGAAAGGGAAAAAGGCCAAGTATGTTGGTCCCTTGGATCCCTTATGTTCCCATAATCTACTGCCTCCCAAAATGGAAAATATTTGATGATGCCCTCACCTACCTCTGGGTTCCTTATAGTCTTCCATTTGGTTCCTTTGTTTTCTATCTGTGTGTGGTTGTGTTCATAGGTATGCAGGTGCAGATGTATGTGCATGTTCATGGAAAGAACAAATTTGACTATTATTCTTCAACTGCCACCAATCTTATCTTTTTGGGACAGGATCTTCTCTCATTGGTTTCCAGCTCTCCAAGTAGTCTAGGCTGGCTGGCCAGTGAACTCTAGGGATAAGTCTAAATCCATCTCCCTGGTCCTGGGATTATAAGTATGTTACATCAAACCTGCTTTTTTTTTTTTTTTTTTAAGAAGGAGTCTGAGGAATTGAAATTAGTTCTTTATGGTTGGAAGGCAAGCACTTTGCTGACTGAACTAGCACTCCAGCCCTGCTTTTTATGTTTTTCATTCCACTTAGATTCTTATTTTTTTTATATTCAGGCTTGTTAGTTTAAACTTACGATGTAGGGAACGTTTAAGGATGCGGAGTAAGAAAAAGAGTCTGCAGAGGATGCTTTGTAAGGATGAATCAGAAATCTCAGATGTTATCATATGGCTCCATCTCCTTCAGCTCAGCCCCTTTCTAAGAACGCAGCATTTCTCCTCAGCATTTGTCTCTAATGTGATATTGCAGTCAGCATGCATGGCTGCTGATAAATGACAATCAAATGGCTTTAGAGAACAACGGACTTATTCTCTCTTACAATTACTGGTTACATTTCTTAGTCCAGCTTGATGGGACAGCATGCATCAACACCAGGGCCGAGGGAACTGGCCACCATCACTGCATAATGGCTGAGAGATGGACAATCCTTACTTGCCAGGCCAGCATGTCTGGCCAAGTGAACAGAAGGATGCCAACCCTTTCAACCAGCTCTCCGTGATTTATCCAGGGCCTAATCCCACCCACCATGGGCTGGGTCTTCCCCATCAGTTAGATAGTCTCCTTCAGGTTTGCTCTGGGCTTAACTCAACCATCAACTCTCTATAACTGTGCCCAGAGCTCAAACCCTCAACAGTCAAGTTGACATCTGTGGTTAATTATGACACGTGACTTAGCTGCATTCTCATAGAGTGTCTCATGTATGCTTTCTCCCCTTGCTAGGGACACTATCATCATTTTTTTTAAAGCATGACCCACATCCTGATCAACCAGTTGTTTCAGAATGGGGGTCCTGAGGGATATACTTTAAAAGAAACTGGAGATAATTGAACAGAAAAAGACAAGATACACGATGAATTATAAATTCAATGAGTTCCATAAAATATTTACCTGCAGTGAGGTAAGATTTGATGCTATCAGGACGCAAACAAGTTTAGCTCACTGCCTATATCCAGATTTTCTATAGCACATCATATTTTTGCACTTTTTCATTGAAAGGGAAATGAATGTGAATTTACACATATCTTTTCTAATTGTCTCTAATATGTTATTTCTCCATCTTCTGATTTTCTAAATGCAGTGTTAAGAGTCAATTTCCATGGGCTGAAGAAATAGCTCAGGGATTAAGACTCTGCCTTACAAACAGAAGGTTCTGAGTTCAGATTCCAGGTCCCAAGTAAAAAACCCAGGCAGAAATGGTGGTGGCCTGCACTTCTGGTCCTAGTGGGCAGAGCCTGGTGGGCAGAGCTTCCCAGAATGAAGCAAAGAGGAGGAAGTAATCCAGGATGATTCCCAAAATCCCCTTGGTTCTCCACAGGGACGCACAGTGCTTTCTGACACACACACACACACACACACACACACACACACACACACACTAAATAAAATATTTAAAAAAATTTAAAAAAGAGTCAATTGACACGATGATTCTTAGAACTATAGAACTCATCATTTTGACTACTTGCTTCCACCCTTGAATTAAGAATAAGTTAATCCATAGAATTGTTTTGGAGCTTAGATGTCATGGTTCGAGATGTGTCCCCCATGGTCTCACGTGTTTGGGGGGAAGGTCATGGCATCTTTGAGAAGTGAAACCTTGCTGGAGGAAGACAGGTCACAAGGGTTTTGCCTTGAGGTGGATTAGTCCCACCCTACCTTCACAAGGAGTCTGCCTTTGCAGCAAGCAGTCTTGCAGCTCTCTGCCTTCCGGATGGGTGTGACGTAGCCTGTCTCCACCTTAGGGCAGCCAGCTGTGCTACCTCTGCCATGAGGACTGTTTCTCCCCTCTGAAACCATAAGCTGAATAAATCTTCCTTTCTGCCTTAAGTTGCTTGACTTGGGTGCTCTCTCACAGCAACAGACAACAGTAACTGTTACAATTAGATAAATGAAACCATGACTGTAAACTGCCTAGTAAGGAAGGACCAGGTTAGCCATGAAGCTGCTGTGAAGTAACTCACTATGCAGCCAATGAACATCCTCACTCAGGATGTTTGTATTATTTCTGTGGACTCTAAACCTGTAACACAGGGTTTGAAGGTCCACTGGGTTCAGACTTACCTCTTCCAGATCTCCAGTTCTTCCGCTCCATAAGTGTGGAACCAGGGCATGCCACTTCACTTCTCTGTTACCTTTTATTTTATAGAAGACAGATATCATAGATACAGATGCCAACTTGATGGTGAGGGCTTGAGCTCTGGACCCACATGTAGAGAATTAGTAGCTGAATTAGTAGCTGAATTAAGCCTGGATCAAGCCTGCAGGAGATTGATGGGGAAGGCCCAGCCCTTGATGGAAGGGGCTGGTCTCTGGGCAGGTGAATAAGATGGAAGAAACTGGCTGAGAAAGTTGGCATTCTTCTGTATGGTTGGCCAGATATGCCATAAATATGTATGTGTGTGTGTGTGTGTATGGTGTTTATCTAAATCAATCAATCTGTCTATCTATCTATCTATCTATCTATCTATCTATCTATCTATCTATCTATCTATCTATCTATCTGTGTGTCTGTCTGTCTCCACTTGAATACACAATGGAGTTTTATTCAACCATAAGGAGGTGTGATGTTTCTTGGGGCAATGCAAGCAAATGTGGTCTGTTCATCCCAGATAACCGATGAGCGACCAAAGAAATGATTCCATCAATATCTAAATTGTTGAAGTAATAAGTTTATAGGAGTTACTTACAAGCATATGGGTGAGGGGTCATTTGCAAAAGCATATGTGATTAAACAGCAACTTCATCACCAAAAATTCGACCCCAGCCTAAGTGATGGTCTGCATGATTTGCAAGGAGCTTGACAGGTCAGAGCCTCTTCTCTAAGCAGTCCTTATCTCTCATTACCTTGGGGGAGGGACCTTTTGAATCTTATAAATTTCACTAGCTTCTTGAGACTTGAGTTTTCCTGAGTCTTCAATTGTTATATGATGGGAAGAAGGAAATGATGTCATTGTGAAAATTCAAGAGATAACAAAGTGTGAACAAGTGAGACACTTAAAACAGTTTTTGGGTAACACTAAATGTTTAATAAATACTAAGGATTATTTTCAAGGTTGTAGATTTGCAAAACTCTCCAAATTATATCCTTCAAGAATGTAAAAGTTAAACCAAAGTCCACATAATTTGATGCCGGAATACTAGCAACACATAATCTTAGATACTCAATGGCATTTGGCTTTTATGATGGGTGATAAACTCTTACATCCCTATGATCTCTTTTGACTGATACAGGAACAGGAAGTATTTGGCACATGGATTAATATCTTTTTCTCCCCAGAACAACTTCAGCCCTCACCAATATGTCATGTCCTTTCTCTGACTGAGCTCAAAGTTCAGAATTCTTCTCCACAGGGCCAGGACAGCATTGTTAATTAGGGTCAGCTCTCCAGTGGTAATGTATTTGTCATTTTTATTCAGGAACCTTAATCAATAGTGTTACTGTGGTTCAGGGAAGAAAAGGAAAGGAGGAGGGGGTTCAGGCAGGCAGGAAGAGGACACAAAGATGATAGATGTGCTCTCTAGCATCTGCTAAGCCATTCCCTGTTGTGAACACTCAGTCTTCATTACCCCAGTGTGGTGATTTGCAAGAACATAAAATGAGCTAATTTTAGAAATTTGTCAGTGCAAAAACCTCAGATAATAAAATATCCAGATTTATACAAGAGCTGCTGTAAAGATGACAGCAAAATTTATCTGTTCAGCTGGGCAGGGTGGATATAGCAGAGTGTCAGCTGACTGTTTGTTTTAATGTGTGGGGAAATTTTACTGCACTCATTCTTTGGTAAGGGGGAGCTGGCTAACCTCAATACAAAAATTAAAGAGAAAAAAGATATATCAAATGCACAGTTTTCATAATTTAGAACATGATCGACTGGCTCATGGTATTTGTGCATAACCTTTGGTTGGAAAAATGCTAATCAAATTAAAAATAGAATCATTAAAGAGGTAAAATAAAAGTATGAGGTGAGTGTGGAAGATGTGCATTGATAGTTGAACACAGTCTTGGATATTATCTTGCCTCTAATTAATTAATTACCTTTAGTTCAGTGATCCAGCACTGCTACCTTGGCCTCAGTTCACCTGTTCTGAGACATATGTGATAACAATGCCATTGAGTATCTAAGATTATGTGTTGCTAGTATTCTGGCATCAAATTATGTGGACTTTGGTTTAACTTTTACATTCTTGAAGGATATAATTTGGAGAGTTTTGCAAATCTACAACCTTGAAAATAATCCTTAGCCTTTAATAACTCCCTCCCCCCTCCTCTTTTTCTGCAAGGTTCCCTGAGCTTTAAGATGGGGAGAGATTTGGCTGGTCTGGTTCCAGGTGATTAATGTAGGGTCTTTGGTGTTCTGAATTATAGTTTGTTGTTGTTTTCGGTTTTGCTTTTCCTGTACCACCCTTGGCTGCATCCTGATTGGTATCAGAGGTCAAGGAGGTGGAGTCTTGATGGAGGAAATGTCCCTGAGACATTTATACTTGAGACTTTATAATCTGGCACTATTTCCTATGCACCTTCTGCTTCCTGATGTAGTGTGACCATTAAGCATCATTCCTTTCCTACCTGACGCTTTGTCTTCCTTGCCATGATGGACTGTATCCTTCTGAAAGTGCAGATCGAAAATATACCCTTTATCCCTTGACTTCCTTTTGCTGTTAAGGCATTTTATCAAAACAAGAAGATAAAAGAAAGCATGTATACACACATGCATGCATCTCAGAGAGAGAGAAAGAGAAAGAGAGAGAGATCCTTCACATTTTTTCATTTCATTTGTCAGATCCAGTTCTTTTCTGCTAACTAATAGCACACGGCATTAGGTAGGTTAAAACAAATTTGGCCAGAGGAAATAACAGCCTGCTAAGAACATTGTATTTCTCTCATGAGCACCGTATCGGTGAGTCTTAGTACAGTTGCTAACACTAAGTAAAATGCCTCACCATCTCTAGCCTTTAGATCATCATCAGATTTCCAGTAAAACATGTTCTCTCAAAATCAAGCACATACAACTGCCTCAAATAGCTGCGATTTTTGTCTGATGGACGGGACTGTTGAAACGCAGGGCAGATTGTAGAGTGGAATTGTCCAAACAGTAGGAAAGTGGTATAGTTAGAATTTTAACGTAATAATATTTGATTCTAAACCCAGAGTCCAACAATCCTTGGATCATTTGCTTCCTTCTGCCCTAAAAAGCTGAGACTGAGTGTATGTCTTCACACTAGAAAATCCTGACCTTCCACCCCAGTTTCAGGGACTGCATCTCCATTCTCTCTTCTTCACGTTTACCTTTCTGCAAAGTCTGGTGACTTGGGCTGAGTTGTGGTGTTCATGCGATGCTCTGGAGAGTCGATGATTACACATTCTCACGCGTGACAGCAAAAAGAAAGGAAAAGGAAGGTAACAGTTCCAACTGGTATCAAATGGATAAAGGATTTGTAGAATTGCCACACGGTTCCTGTTCCTTATGCACCTGACTTTAAGGGGAACTATTGCAGGTAACACCCATCCTAATTCCCTTCAGGCTACAAGCTGACAGTGGCTCCTCTTCCCTTTCTCTCAAGGCTAAATGTTTTTTTTTTTTTTTTATGCTGGTTTTACTGTGCATAATCCTGTTGGAGGGGTGAGTGATGCACACTTGTGCTCAAAACCTTCAGCAGTCCAGCATCTTCCTCCTCCCACGCCTCTACCTAGACTACTCATTCTTGTTCTCAACAACTTGGTCACCTGCTCCCCCCCCCACACGCATTATAGTCAAGGGTGAGCAAATGACTCATTTCAATTTTTTTGTCTTTTTCTCTAAAATACATGCCTTGAAACCTTGTATCTGTGAAGAGATCAAGTATGCTCAGTGGAGGAAACTCCATCCAAATGAGAATCTTTCTGAGCAGTTTTTCACCACCTCTCTTAAGGCAACACTGGCAACTGGGTTTCCTGCTACCTGCCTAACTCCTTATGGTGCATAGCTCAGAACTCAGCCAACATTGGGGCATCTGGTTCTCGTTCCTCCTTTGCAAGAGTCATTCATGCTTGGTCACCTCTACCTTCTTTGTTCTTTTTTTTTCATGTGTGAGTGTGTATGTTTGTGTGAAGAGGATACCGTGTGTACTGCGTGTGCCTGTGGAGACCTAAGGATGACTTTGGGAATCATATTATATTGCTCTACCTCCTTACTGCTTTGCTCTGGCCTGTCCCAGGCTCTTTCTATGGGTAGAAGCGCAGGCTGCTGTCATTTCCAAGGCTTTTTACTTTATTTTATTATTATTATTATTATTTTTACGTGGGGTCTGGGGATCTGAACTCAGATCCCCTGAGCCATCTTCCCTGCCCTCTCTTCTGACTCTTGAATGGTCCAGACAGTCCTGGCGTCTATGGATTTTCTAAGGGTCTGCTTTGGTTAAGCTATTTATATATTTTTTTCTTTAATTGCTTTTTTCTTTTCATATTTCTGTGCGCACTGAGGGCAGTACTGCCCATTGAGAAGGCCACCAATATTCCCAACTATGTAATTTCTGGAAAAAGCTCCTTAACAAAGTCTATGTGGGACTTCTGGGCTCATTCCAGTGTCATTACAATAAAGATCTTTTACTAGGAATCTTATTTATGTTTTTATGGCTGCTGAAACTCCTCTTTAATTACTGCCTGCACAGAGCTTGAGATCTGCCAGGAATGATAAAGGAGCTTTCTCATTACTACCTTAAATTTATTTCCCTTCCACCCAATGCATTAACCTTTATTACATAAGTTATGGCTGCTGGAAGTGAGCTAAAGAAGAAAACTGGCTTCCTTTTAAGATGCGCAAACAGGCAAGTCATTGCTTTCTGATGCAAGAACAGGTTGGGTAAAGGAGCATGAGTATTTAGGGGACTCATAAAAATGCATTATGTTCCTTTTACAAGATAATCATCTCGAAGACATTTGTCTAGTTTGGTTAGAAAATTCATTCCAATTTTTAAAATTAATTAATTAAGTAATGTGTATGTGTGTGTCAGGTGTTTGTCTGTGAAGGCCTAAGGGTGGCTTAGGGAAACACTTTGGATTACCTCTACCTCTTTTTTGCTTTGCTATAGGATTTCCCAGGCTCTGTCTTTCAGGGTAAGAAGTACAGAACCTTGCCATTTTCACTTGGCATTTATATGTGGGCTCCAGGCTCTGAACTCAACTCCTTCTGCTTATGAGGTAGGATCTTATCTCTTTGAGCCACCTCTTTCCCAGAAACTTCTTTCTGAGATGGAAAGTGACAGGATGGAAAAGAGAAGAGAGAAGGAGGTATTTGCTGACAGCATTGATTGATGGGAGAGATGCAGACACAGAAGAGATGAGGGAGGGGCCGGAAGCTTGGGCAAGTTGTGTTGGTGGGTAGCAAACATCTCACTAAAAAGGAAACAGCGTCATAGACCAATGATATTTGGTGACTGGAAACTGCATTTCTGCCTAGATTCTACTGCACTTTCTTGTAGGTGTGCTCTGCACAATTGGAAAGTAGACACATGATGTATTGTTTCCCCCTGACTTGACCAGAATGGTGTCAGAGGGTCCTCAAAAACAGGTTAATTTTTCAGACTTCATGCCCTGCCATAATTTTTTTTTTTTTTTTTTTTTTTTTTTCACTTTAACCAAAGAGTTTAAACTAACAAGGAAAAAAATTCCAAATATGCTGATATTTTTAAAAGACAGAAATGTACCTTTTGTCCATTATGATGTTTATCTCTCATCTAAATCCATCCCCAGCACTTTCTTTTTTTTTTTTTTTTTTTTTTTTTTTTTATTATTATTATTTCAGCTCGTACTAACTTATTAGGTACACCTGTTCCCTCCCTCCCTCCTCCTCCCCCCGTGACCCCTGTTCCCCCTCCCCACCCTCTCTCCCTCCCCATCCCCCAGTGCCTCCCACCCCAATTCCAGAGAGTCCTTTCTTGTGCATGACTGATTTTCCTCTGGGCCCTCCTCTCCGATGACGTACAAGGACCCAGTGGCCTTTGCCGAACCCTTTCCCGTGTTCCCCTTAGGTATAGGAACACTGCTGTGGCTGCCAAGTCTTTGCCTCCAAGGATCTTGGTGCCTTTAGCAGATGCTAGACTTTGTGAGGTCAACAGTGTGTTGGACAATGCGCAGAGCATGCAAAGTCCAATTATGATTGATTCAGCCCTAACTTGTATAGAGTATCTTACATATCATTGCTCCTCCCATCCTTATGCTCTTACACTCTTACCGCCCCCTCTTCCGCAAATTTCCCTGAGCTTCAAGATGGGGAGAGACTAAGCTGGCCTAGTTCTAGGTGGTTGATATAGAGTCTCTGAAGTTCTGGATTGTGGTTTGTTGATTTTCTTTTGCAGTTTTGCTGCTCCTGCAATGCCCTTCACTCCATCCTGGAGGGCATTGTATGTTACCCCCTAGCCAGAGACAAAAAGTTGTTAGAGTCTTGTAATAAAAGCACCTTCAAAGGTAGATGTAATAAAAGTGGGAAACCACAGTGAGACAGGGGTCTATCACCCATTTGCAAAATTGTTACTTTTTATCTGCCAGTCTATATGCCCTCCTCTTCTGGTGAGATCACTCCCCCTCAGTAGTAAATGATCAGGAACAAAAGTCTGTGAACTTAATCAGATGTCTCATTACTTATTTGGGTCCTTGGTGGAGGCCTATTTTCCCTGCTGTAACATGGTCCCTTCTCTCCTTCTTTCTGGTGTGGCCCTCCTACCCCATCCCTCCTGTTCATAATCCTTGGAATTCCTGTCTCTAGGTGGGCTGGGTGGGTTTGGTACTAGGAGCCACCTATTAGGGAGTACATACGGCGCTTAATTTTCTGGGTCTGGGATACTTCACTTAATACAATTGTTTCTAATGACATCCATTTCCCGGCAAATTCCAGTAATTCATCATTTTTGATGGCTGAGTAGTACTCCATTGTATAGATGTACCACAGTTTCCTTATCCACTCGTCAACTGTTGGACATTCGGGCTGATTCCATGTCTTTGCTATTGTAAACAGTGCTGCTATGAACATGGTCGTGCTTGTGCTATCGAGGCAAACCTCTGCTGTATGGGGGGTTATTCCCAAAAGTGGAATAGCAGGGTCATATGGCATTTCAATCTTTAATTTCTTTAAGAATCTCCAGACGGCTCGCCAGAGTGGCTGTATGAGCCTGCATTCCCACCAGCAATGTAGGAGAGTTCCCCTCTCTCCACATCCTCTCCAGCATTTGTCGTTGTTAGTATTGTGGATTTTTGCCATCCTGACCGGGGTGAGATGATATCTCAGGGAAGTTTTGATTTGCATTTCCCTGATGGCTAAAGAAGTGGAGCATTTTTTCAGATATTTGTTAGACATTTTAATTTCATCCCTGGTAAAGTTTCTTTTAAGTTCCAGGGCCCATTTTTTAATTGGGCCATTGGTTTCCTTGGTGTTTAGTTTTCTAAGTTCTTTGTGCACTCTGGACAATAGAGCTCTATCAGATATGTGGTTAGTGAAGATTTTCTCCCATTCTGTGGGTTGCCTTTGTGCTCGTGTTACAATCTCTTTATCTGAACAGAAGCTCTTTAATTTCACAAGATCCCAACTGTTGAGAGTTGGTAGCAGTGACTGTGCCATTGGATGTCTGTTTAGGAACTGTTGGCCTAGCCCAATCAGCTCGAGGGAGTTCCCTATCCTTTCAACTATGGTTTTTATAGTCTCTGGCCTGATATCAAGGTCCTTGATCCATTTGGAATTAAGTCTTGTACATGGTGACAAGTACGGGTCCAGCTTTAATCTTCTGCATGTGGAGATCCAGTTTTGCCAGCACCATTTGTTGAAGATGCTGTTCTTTTTCCATTGGATTCTTTGGGCCCCTTTGTCAAAGACCAAATGGCTGTAACTTTGTGGGCTTATATCTGGGTCTTCAATCCTTATCCATTGATCTGTGTGTCTATTTTGGAGCCAATACCAGGCTGTCTTTACAACTATGGATTTGTAGTATAGACTAAGGTTTGGTATGGTTATACCTCCAGCTGTGTTTTTGTTACTCAGGATTGTTTTTGCTATCCTGGGTCTTTTGTGCTTCCATATGAACTTTGAGATTGTTTGGTCAACTTCTTTGAAGAATTGCTTTGGGATTTTGATTGGTATAGCATTGAATCTGTATATTGCCTTTGGTAGGATGGTCATTTTCACGATGTTGATTCTGCCAATCCAGGAACAAGGGAGGTCTTTCCACCTTCTGGTGTCTTCGGCTATTTCTTTCTTTAGGGTTTTAAAGTTTTCATTGTAAAGGTCTTTTACCTCCTTAGTTAGGTTTATACCAAGGTATTTCATTTTTTTAGGGGCTATAGTAAATGGTATTGTTTCTCTCAAGGCTTTTTCACTTCTTTCATTCTGGGCATATAGGAAGGCCTCTGATTTTTGCACATTTATTTTGTATCCTGCCACCCTGCTGAACTTCTCAATTAGTTCCAGGAGCTTCCTGGTGGAGTTTTTGGGATCACTCAGGTATAAGATCATGTCATCTGCATATAGGGATAGCTTGACTTCTTCCTTGCCGATTTGAATCCCTCTTATGTCCCTTTCTTGTCTTATGGCTTCAGCTAAGACTTCAAGTACAATATTGAATAGAAGTGGTGAGAGTGGACAGCCTTGTCTAGTTCCTGATCGAAGTGGGAATGCTTCCAATTGTTCCCCATTGAGCATAATCCTTGCTGTGGGCTTGTTGTATATGGCTTTTATTATATTGATAAAGGTTCCTTCCATTCCTACTGTCTCTAGCGTTTTGATCATAAAAGGCTGTTGGATCTTGTCAAAAGCTTTTTCTGCATCTATCGAGAGTATCATGTGGTCTTGGACTTTGGACTGGTTTACATGATGAATTACATTTATTGATTTGCGTATGTTGAACCAACCTTGTGTGCCGGGGATGAAGCCTACTTGGTCCCCATGAATGATCTTTTTAATATGTTTTTGAATCCGATTTGCTAAGACTTTGTTGAGAATCTTTGCGTCTGTGTTCATCAGGGAGATCGGCCTATAGTTTTCTTTTTTAAGTGAATCTTTATTAGGTTTTGGGATTAAAACGATATTAGCTTCATAGAAGGAATTTGGTAGTGTTCCTTCCTTTGCTATTTGATGGAACAGTTTAAGGAGTATTGGTATTATTAACTCCTTAAATGTCTGGTAGAACTCTGTGCTGAATCCATCTGGTCCAGGACATTTTTTGGTGGGAAGATTCGAGATTACTTCTTCAATTTCCTTATATGTTATAGGACTATTTAAATAATTCACAACTTCCTGATTCAATTTAGGTAAGTTGTGTTTACTTAGAAATTCATCCATCTCTTTTGTGTTGTCAAACTTCACAGAGTATAAGTTTTTGAAATATGATGTTATAATTCTCTGGATTTCTTGGGTATCAGTAGTGATAACCCCATGTTCATTTCTAATTTTGTTAATTTGGGTTTTCTCTCTCTTGCTTTTGGTTAGTTTCGCTAGGGGTGTATCAATCTTATTGATTTTTTCAAAGAACCAGCTTTTTGACTGGTTGATTTTTTCTATCGTTTTCTTAATCTCGATTTCAGATATTTCTCCCCTTATTTTGCTAATCTCCTCTCTTCTACTACTTTTGGGATCAGATTGCTCTAGCTTCTCTAAAGCTTTAAGCTGCATTGTTAAGTTGTTTATTTCTGACGTTTCCATTTTTTTGACGTAGGCATTAAGAGCTATGAACTTACCTCTTAGAACAGCTTTCATTGTGTCCCAGAGATTTTGGTAAGTTGTATTTTCGTTATCATTCACTTTCAGGAAATCTTGAATTTCCTTTTTAATTTCTTCTTGAATCCATGTCTCATTCAGCATCATATTGTTAAGTTTCCAGGAGTTAGTGTATTTTCTCTTCTTTGATGTGTTGTGGATGTCCAGCTTTAGGCCGTGATGGTCTGATAGGGCACAGGTTAGAATTTCAACTTTCTTGTATATGTGTAGATTCATTTTGTGGCCCAATATGTGATCTATTTTGGAGAAAGTTCCGTGTGCTGCTGAGAAAAATGTGTATTCTTTGGTGTGTGGGTGAAAAGTTCGATAGAGATCTGTAAGGTCCATTTCTTTCAGGGTTTGATTAAGTTCCAAAGTGTCTCTGTTAAGCTTTTGACCTGTTGATCTATCCCATGTTGAGAGGGCGGTGTTGAAGTCCCCAAGAATTATCGTTTGGGGGTTGATTTCTTGCTTTAGACGCTGTAGGGTTTTCTTAATGAATGTGGAGGGGCCCGTATTGGGTGCATATATGTTCAGGATTGTGAGGTCTTCCTGGTGAATTGTGCCTGTGACTAAAATGTAGTATCCATCCGTGTCTCTTATAATTTTCTTTGGTTTGAAATCCACTTTGTCTGATAGCATAATGGCTACCCCTGCCTGTTTTCTGCTTCCATTTGCTTGTAGAATTGTTGACCAGCCTTTTATTTTTAGAGCGTGCCTATCTTTTGTGGTGAGATGGGTTTCCTGCAGGCAGCAGATTGATGGATTGTGATTTTTAATCCATGTTTGTAATCTGTGTCTCTTGATCGGTGAATTAATTCCATTAACATTTAGTGTTATAATGGAGAAACTATTGTTAATTCCAGACATTTATTATGTTTAATAGCTTTTATAAGTATATTGCTTCTTTTTTAATGATGTTATACTTGTCTTCTGTTCTCCTGGGTATGCCTGTTTTTTTCTTCACGCTTGAGTATCATTTCTAGCAGTTTTTGAAGGCCTGGTTTGGTGGCCATGTATCCCTTAAAGTTGTCTTTGTGCTGGAAAATTTTTCTTTCTCCCTCGATCATGACTGATAGTTTCGCAGGGTAAATCAGCCTGGGTTGACATTTTTGCTCATTCAATACTTGAAGTATGTCTCTCCAAGCTCTTCTTGCTTTTACTGTTTCGACTGAGAAGTCATTTGTTATTTTAATAGGTTTGCCTTTGAAAGTGACTTGTTATTTCTCCCTTGAAGCTCTCAGCACCAGTTCTTTATCTTGAATGTGGAGTGTTTTAACTATTATTTGCCGCGGCGTTTTTCTATTTTGGTCGTATCTGTTTGGGGTGCGGAATGCCTCTTGTATATGGATGGGCCTCTCTTTTTTAGATGAGGAAAGTTTTCCTTGATGATCGTTTGAAAAATTTCCTCGGGGGTGGTATTTTGGATTCTTGCTCTGGTATTCCATGAATACGCATGTTAGGCTTCTTCAGGGTGTCCCATATCTCTTGGATATTTCTCTCAAGTATCTTTTTGGCTTTAACAACCTCTTCCATTGAGCTGGTTAGTACTCCCACTTTATCTTCAAGGTCTGGAATTCTGTTTTCTGCTTCGTTAGTTCTGTTGGTAAGACTCTCTGTGGCGTTTTGGGTTGAAGATAACTTGTCTTTTAGCTCAGTTTTAAACTCTGCTTGAGTTTGTTTTAACTGCTCTATGCCACTTTTTGTTTCTTGCACTGTTTTTCTCAACTCCTCCAGATGTCTGTTGTGTTCCTCTTCAAAGCGATTGATTCGATTATTTAATTCCTCCCTGATTTCCTCTTTCATAGTATTGAACATGGTAATGATCATATTTTGAAAGTCTTTATCCTGGGTGGGGCTTTCTTGGCCTTTTTCCATGGGTTTGTTCTTGTTGGAGTCTAACATTATGGGATTAATTTCTTCAGTGGGAAATTTGTTTACTTGATTGTTGCTTCTCATGGATTTGCACTTTGACTTTGGCATTGTCATTTTAACTCTTAGGATCTCTCAATTTCACTAAACTGAATTATTTGGCCTGTGGTCCTGGTGGGCGGGGCGGGCGGAGACTTACCTAGGTCGTGGAGTGAGGCCCGGTTGGACCGCGCGTGCGTCCCGACCGGTGGAGCGGGTTAGGGTGCAAAAGGGGGGATGGGGGCGAAGGCGTGGAGCTATTTAACCCGAGGGCTGCTGGGGCGGGGCCCGGGCGCAGGGGGAGGTCCTCCTGGTCCCTGGGTCCCGCGCGCGCCTCCGGCTGGATGGCGGGAGGCGGAGCCGGGTCCCCGTGGGCCGACCTGGGGGTCCTGGTGGGCGGTGCGCGGGGGGTGGGGTGGCGGGGGGTACTCACCAGCTAGGGCGCGGCGTGGAGGCCCGGCTGGACCGCGCGCGCGCGCGTCCCGACCGGCGGAGCGGGTTTAGGGTGCAAAAGAGGGGGGATGGGGGCGACGGCGTGGAGCTATTTAACCCGAGGGCAGCTGGGGCGTGGCCCGGGCGCAGGGGGATGTCCTCCTGGTCCCTGGGTCCCGCGCGCGGCTCCGGCTGGATGGCGGGAGGCGGAGCCGGGTCCCCGTGGGCCGACCTGGGGGTCCTGGTGAGCGGTGCGCGGGGGGTGGGGTGGCGGGGGTACTCACCAGCTAGGGCGCGGCGTGGAGGCCCGGCTGGACCGCGCGTGCGTCCCGACCGGCGGAGCGGGTTTAGGGTGCAAAAGAGGGGGGATGGGGGCGACGGCGTGGAGCTATTTAACCCGAGGGCAGCTGGGGCGGGGCCCGGGCGCAGGGGGATGTCCTCCTGGTCCCTGGGTCCCGCGCGCGGCTCCGGCTGGATGGCGGGAGGCGGAGCCGGGTCCCCGTGGGCCGACCTGGGGGTCCTGGTGGGCGGTGCGCGGGGGGGTGGGGTGGCGGGGGTACTCACCAGCTAGGGCGCGGCGTGGAGGCCCGGCTGGACCGCGCGCGCGCGTCCCGACCGGCGGAGCGGGTTTAGGGTGCAAAAGAGGGGCCCATAATTTTAAAAGGGAGGTGACCATGTTCAGTATGGCCAGTGACTTGGCCCTTTGTTTTCATAGCATTTCCTCCATTGACTACATGGACTATTTATTTAGTGCCATAATGAATTTGCTACTGGAAACTCTGAAGCCCCATAGTCAAATGCAGTTTCCTCCTATTAGACACAGTACATTAATCAATGCACATTTAAAGTGATTTTTGGTATGTTTGGATTAAAAATCTATTATCATGTTAGCTATTTTCCATTTGTACTGATTGTTCAAAAATTCATTTTTTTCCTATTCTCTGTTTCTCTTGGCTTAATTGAGTTCTTCTTATGGTCCTATTTTTAGCTTCTGTATTGACTTATTATTCACAAATACTTAAAAAATTTAGTGGTTGCCTTTGAGCTTACAATACAAACTATAATATGAATCTACATTAAAATAGCATCATATCACTCCATAGAATAAGGTGGAAGAGCGGTTGAGGATGATTTCCAATGTCAGCCTTGGGCTTCTACAGTGAGCACACACATGTGGACCCATGTAAAACCATGTTTACATACATGCAACTCTCCACACTCACCTGAAAACAAGAAAGTAGGAAAAATAAGTAAAATTATAAGTGCTAAAATACATGAATGTTCCTCATTGTAGCTTCTGTTTCATTAATGTATCAACAACACAAGCTGACATAAAGAAATATAAGTATAATGCTAATGTTGTCAGTGGGATTGTATTAGTTACTGTTCTCTGCTGCTATTAGACAACACTCAAACTCAAGTAACTTAAAGGTAGAAAGATTTATTTGACTTATGCTTCTAGAGGGGAGATACAGTCCCTCGTGGTGGAAGAAGTATGGCTGACTGGCACAAGCTGTAGGTGGCTTAAGTCACTGTAAACATCATGGAGGTTGAGAGAGCAAACTGCAAAGTGTAAGAGCAATAGACTCGTCTGGGAAGCAGAGCAGGACTAACCAACCTATTATATGTTGGACCCACCCCCTATTATATATCTTCCTCCACCAAGGCTCCACCTCCTAAAGGTGCCATGACCTTCCCAAACAACAACTAAGGATTCAAATTCATGAGCCTGTGTGTGTGGGGAGGCAACTCACATTCAAACCATGACAAGAACCTAGAACTACGTAGGAGACAACCATCTGGGCACACCTGTGGGGATTTCCTGGGTTAGACTATTATTTTGATCAGACTGATTGAGGTGGGGAGACCTGTCCACTACGAGTGCTGCCATTCTCTGTGTTAGGTCAGTGACTGTATAAAAAGGGAAAATCTAGCTTGCTTCCAGAATGCTTGACTATGCATTCAATGACTTGCTGCAGTGGCTTTTCCACCATGATGGACTGTAACCTTGAACTGTGAGCCAAAACAAACCCTTTCTCCCTCAAAAATAAAACAAACAACCCTATTATAGCACTCCATGTATGGTATGGTCCTCAAAAGGACCATCTATTTTGTCTGCTTTTCTATCAAATATTTTATGTGTATATTTACTATGACTAATTATTATGTTATTATAATTTTTCTTACTGTCATCTTTAGAAAAGTTAGTAGAATAAAAAGGTTTTTATTTACTTTCATTTGTCAGCTCTAGCACCTTTCATTTCTCTTTGTAAATATAAGTTTTTAGCCTATGCCATTTTGCTTCCATCTGAAAAAATTCTGTTATTACACGGCAAGTGAGCTATTGTTGAGTTCCTCCCCTTTTTTCCTGAAAAAAGTTTCAATTTTTCATTTACTTTTGAAGTACTTTTTCCTTTTTATTTTTGCTGCATATAGAATTCTGTTTTTTTTTTTTTGTATGGTGTCTGACAAGAAGTCTACTATAATTTTTAGTCTCATTATGCTGTAGGCAATATGTCCATTTGACTTGGGGATGCTTTCAAGTTTTTTTCTTTGTTTTTCAGTGGTTTGAATATGACATGCTCTGTGTGTGCATATGCGTGTATGTGTGTGTGTGTGTTATTATTTATCCTTATCCTTGGTGTTCTCTGATCTCACCTGATATCTACTTTTCTCATTGGAGACTTTATTATTACCATTTTATTTGTGTGCATTATGTTTCTCTATCTCTCTCTCTGCCATGTGGTGTGTATGTAGGTCAAAGAACAACCTCAGGCACTCACTGGTCCTTTTCTTCCACCTTGTTAAGACAAGATCTCTCTTTTTTGTTTGCTATTGCACATGACAGGCTAGTTAGCCTGCATACGTCTGAGGATTCTCCTATATCCACTTTCCATCTTGTTTACATGCCTGGGTTTTTTTTTTTAAACACAGGTTTTGAAGAATTGAATTAAGGTCCTCATGCTTGCAAGATAGCCATTTTACCCGCTGAGTCATCTTCCTGGCCCAAGATGTTACCATTTGAGACATGTTTCTTTTTAAGGCTTTTTTAAAAAAAAATTATTCTTTTTTTTTCTCCCACATTTTATTTTTTTTGTAATCATACAAGCTCAATAGGTACCCCCCCACCCTGTCCTCTCTCTCTCCCTCTCCCCTCCTTCTCCCATAGGCACCCATTCAACTTTTCCCCCTTCCTCCTTCCTTTCACCCCTCTCCCTCCCTTCCCCCTTTTCAGTGTTTCCCCTCCCTCCCTCTCATCCCCTGGAGCATCTCTTTATGTGGATCCCCCCAACTGGTTCAGGATTCAGTGGCATAACCTGGAGCCCTTCTTGGACTCCTCATTAGCATGGGAACTCTATCATGACTGTTTAATCCCTTGCCTCTAAGGATCCTGCTGACTAAAGCCTTCTCCCCTGTGATCCGTGCTAGATTTTGGGGGGATCTTTGGCATGTCAGCCATTGTGCAGGTCAGGCAAAGTCCAATCCTATCTGCTTCAGCCCTAACTTGTGTGGAGTATGTTGCATATCTTTGGTCCTCCCCATCTTTAGGCTCTTAACAATCTTGCTGCCCCCTTGTCTGGAAGGCTCCCTGAGCTTTAGGATGGGAAGAGATTTGGCTGGTCTGGTTCCAGGTGATTAATGTAGATTCTTCGGTGTTCTGAATTATGACTCGTTTTCAGTTTTGCTATTCCTGTAGTGCTCTTGGCACATTCCAGTTGGTATTGAAGGTCATCTCCTAACCAAAGATAAAAAAAAACTGCTTACATGAAGGTCTTAATATAAGAGGAGACTCAAAGATAGAAGGACGAATAAGAGTAGGACACAGCAGTGTGGGGGGGTGGGGGTGGTCAGTGTCCCATTTGCCGGATGGTTACTATCTATCTGCCAGTCTCTATATCCTCCCTGATTGGTGAGATCAAACCTGTTTAGTTCCACAAGACCGGGAAGAGAAGTGAGACTAAGCTTTACTAGATGTCTTGCTATTTACATGTAATACATGACTGTGGCTTATTTTCTCTACTGAAGTATGTTCTTTTTTTAAAATAATGTATTCATTTATTTATTTTTTCCACTTATACAAACTTAATAGGTACCCCGGTCTCCTCCTTTCCTCTACCTTCCCTGGACTTCCCTGCTCCCTCCCCTCTTTTCCTCTTCCTTTCCCCCCTCCCTCCCTTTTTCCCAGTGCCCCCTCCCCCCATCCCTGGAGCATCCTTTAATGTGTATGTCAAACTTTGCTCTGGGCCCTCCTCTCTGATGAAGTGTAAGGACTCAGTGGCATTTCCTAGAACTCTTTCTTGCTTTTCCCTTAAGTATAGGAACACCATTGTGACTGTTAATTCCTTGCTGAAGCATGTTCTTATTCCTTTCTTTTGAGTTCCTTGTTCTCCTTCCTTCCTTTTTATAATCCTTTGTCGTTACAGTGGGTATTATAGAGATTTAACTTTGAATATGTCATTAAGTGGGTTTGCAGCTAGGATCTACTTATTAGGGAGTATATACGGCATCTAACTTTCTGTGTCTGGGAAATTTCACTCAATATAATTTTTCTAATTCCATCTATTTCCTGGTAAATTTCATTAATTCATTATTTTTGATGTATTCCATTGTATGACTGTACCATATTTTCATTATCCATTCATCAACTGTTGAGATTTGGGTTGATTCCATGACTTTGCTATTGTAAGAAAACTTTAAAATCCTAAAGAAAGAAATTACAGGAGACACCAGAAGGTGGAAAGACCTTCCATGCTTCTGGATTGGCAGAATCAATATCATAAAAATGAGCAACCTACCAAAAGCAATATACAGATTCAACACTATATCAATCAAAATCTGAAAGCAATTTTTTTGTTTTTTTCCAAAGCAATTTTTAAAGAAATTGACCAAACAATCTCAAAATTCATATGGAAGCACAAAAGACCCAGGATAGCAAAAACAATTCTGAGTAACAAAAACACTGCTGGAGGTATCACAATACCAAACCTTAATCTACACTACAAATCCATAGTAATAAAAACAGCATGATTCTGGCTCCAAAATAGAATGTAGATCGATGGATAAGGGTTGAAGACCCAGATATAAGCCCACACAATTGCAGCCATTTGATCTTTGACAAAGGGGCCCAAAACACTGAGTGGAAAAAGAACAGCATCTTCAACAAATGGTGCTGGCAAATCACATGCAGAAGATTAAAACTGGACCCATACTTGTCACCATGTGCAAAAATTAATTCCAAATGGATCAAGGACCTTAATATTAGGCCAGAAACTGTAAAAACCCTAGTTGAAAGGGTAGGGAACTCCCTCGAGCTGATAGGCAAGACCAACATTTCCTAAACAGAAACCCACTAGCAAAGGCACTAGAACCAACACTCAACAAATGGATCTTATGAAATTAAAGAGCTTCTGTTCAGATAAAGAGATTGTAACCTGAGCAAAAAGACAAGCCACAGAATGGGAGAAAATCTTCACTAACCACATATCTGATAGAGCTCTATTATCCAGAATGCACAAAGAACGTAAAAAACTAAACACCAAGGAGATAAATAGCCCAATTAGAAAATGGGTATCTGAACTCGAAAGAAACTTTTCTGGGGACTAAATCAAAATATCTAACAAATATCTTAAAAAATGCTCCACATTCATAGCTATCAGAGAAATGCAAATCAAAACTACCCTGAGATATCATCTCACACCAGTCAGGATGGCAAAAATCCACAATATAAACACTGAATGCTGGAGAGGATGTGGAGAAAAGGGAACTCTCATACATTGCTGTTGGGAATGCAGGCTTATACAACCACTCTGGAGATCAGTGTGGTGATTTCTAAAAAAGTTAAGGATTGAAATGTCATATGATCCTGCTACACCACTCCTGAGAATAATCCCCCATAATGCAGCAATTCACTGCAGTGACACAAGCACAACCATGTTGGAGCACTATTTAAGGTTTTTAAAATTTATTTTTATGCTTTTACAGTTTCATATATGAATATAATGTATGTATATTATTTTTACTCCCTTTTCCACTGTCATGATTATTTTAAATTCCCTCTTTGATAGCTTTCTTAAAACTTATATTTGAGTTTTCTTCTGCTTTCTGCTTTGCTCTTACAGTTTTTCTTTCTTTTTTTTTTTTTGCAAGCCTTCAAAGTTTCTTGTTAAACAATCTTGATTCCTACAATCCCTCACTCTCTGCCACACTACTCTATACTTAATTCCTGTAAACAAAGTTATAAAATGGGGAAGAACAGAGTAAGTGAAGAAAACATTTGTAAACCTCAAAGGGCCTTCATGATGTATTAGGAAAGAAGGTCTTATGTCTCCTTTCGAATGCAGTAAGACAAGCATTTGTCTGATAAATATTATGCAATAAAATTGTTCTGCCTGATTAGCTTAACATACATCTAAGGGCTAAGAATAAACATGCATAAGAAAAAAAAGTTTCTTGTTAAAGAGCTACCACATTTTATTTTATTTTTTTATTATTATTATTTCTGCTCATACATACTTAATAGGTACAACGGTCCCCTCCCTCCCTCCACCCCCCATGCCCTTGCTGCCTCCCTCTCCTTCCCCTCCCTCCCCCTCCCCCAGTATCTCCCCCCCAATCCCCAGAGCATCCTTTACTGTGCATGCCAAACTCTCCTCTGGGTCCTCCTCTCCGATGAGGTGCAAGGACTCAGGGGCATTTCCCAGAACCCTCTCCTGTGTTCCCATTAAGCATAGGAACACTATTGTGACTGTCAGTCACTAGCCTCCAGAATCCTAGTGACTTTAGTCCATGCTAGACTTTGTGGGGTCAATAATGTGTTGGACATAGTGCATGTCATGCAAAGTCCTATTATGCTTGCTTTGGCCCTGACTTGTGTGGAGTATCTTGCATATCATGACTTTTCCCATCCTTGTGCTCTTACTATCTTACCGCCCCCTTTTCCGCAAATTTCCCTGAGCTTCAGGATGGGGAGAGATTAGGCTGACCCAGTTCCAGGTACCACATTTGATTTGACAGGAGTATTGAGTTTGATTTTTGTGTGTGTTTGGAGATGCACATGCTTTTCTTTCTTTTTGTTTTTAACAAATTATCATTTATATTAATTATAAGCAATAAATGATTTTATGTTATTTGCATGCATGTATATAATATACTTCATTCTCATTTTTCCTGTTTTTCCTTCCAGATAGTATTCTTGGTATATTCTTGTCTTTTTTCTATTCCTTTAGAGTTTCATATGTGAATACAGTGAGTTTATATTTTCATACTTTAATCTTATCCTTTTATCCTTTATTCATTACAACCCTTCTTTCCTACCAGTCTTCCTGTAGTTTCATGTCTTTTCTTATTCGTGACCCGCCTTTATTCCATCCATGTGATAGTTAAGCCTGGGTGTCAACTTGACACATCTGGTATTAACTAAGATCGGCTGAGACCACACCTGGAAGGATGAACTGAGACCACCTAAAAGGATTACACCCACCCTAAATTCCATGGGAACTTCCATAGATCCCATAGGAACCTCTCAGTAATGGACCATATAAAAGGGAGCACAGAATATAGGTGGAGAGGCATGTCTAAGAATGCTCAAGCTATGTGGAAGTCTTCTGTGACTTAGTCTTCCACCTGCCTCAGGCATGACGCTTCCATTGCCTCGAAAGACTATGTCTACTTCCCCTCTGGAACCATAAGTTGAATAAATCTCTCCTTTCTCCCATAAGTTGTTTGACTTTGGGTGCTTTCTCACAGCAAGAGTAAAGAGTAACTGTTAAAGCCATGTTAGAGTTAGAGCAGAGCTTCCTCGGCCTCACTCTCCATCCAGCAGGAGTCTTGTACTCTGGTGATCAAGAACATGACCTTGACATTGAGAAAAGCGGAGTCCAGATGGTCTGCCGTGTGCAGAACAAAGCCTGGTTCCTGATGGCATGTGCTTGAGCGCTTTGCTGGGGCATAAATCATATGTCAATGGGTAAAGCTTTGAGGAAAGCATCTTTTCTTCTTTCCATCCAGCGTGAATCCCCAGCAGTCTCTCATGGAGTTGTGGGGCCTCTTCACATCTTTCCTCTTCCATGGTAAATGGTGATAGACCAAATTCTATGCTGGTCTTACAGAAGTGCACATAGCTGCAGTGAGTTCATGGATGTACCAGAACCATCATGCTCAGATGATAATGCCTGACTGCACTTGCCTCTCTTCAGGCTCTCACAATCTTAGTGTCCCCTCTTCCATAATGTTCCCAGAGCCATGGGGTTGGGAGTAGTGGTTTAGATGCTCTGTTTAAGGCCAAACACTCCATAGTCACTTATTTTTGCACTTTCATGGGTTGTGATTTTCTTTGTAAACATCTTACATTGCAATAGGAAACTTCTAAATTGAGCATTGAATGATCCCGCAATCTATGGGTATAAATGACGAATATTTAAAAGGCAGTTTGATTTGCTGTTTTCATAGCTAAGCCTTAATAGTTTGTATCTACCTGTGGCCTATGTCCTCTCTTTTCATATGTTCTTGTTCAGGTTTAAATCTAATCAGAAATCTGTTGACTGCTCTCTTGACATTCATTCCACTATTGCACTGATGGTTTCTTTCTATAGTCACCTGATTTTTGACCAAGGTGCCAAATATACACATTGGGGAAAAGATAATACTTTTAACAAATGGTGCTGGAAAAATTGGATATCTTACATTTAAGAAGAATGAAGCATATTTTATTCTTGCTTAGAATTTTGGTTACAGTTCATAGTCCAGCTTTGCATGGGAGTTTATAGCAACATCAGGAGTGAGGAAACTATCCATACCATATTCACGGGAATTAGAAAGGCAAATTTGCTCTCTTGCTAGAATGCTTGCTTGCCAATATGACAAAATGTCAAACTACTGATCCATTTTTTTCTATTATCTACCTGTTCAGGGTATGTTTTTACCCGCTATGGGGTGGATCTTCCCTCATCAGTGAAACAATCTCCTATAATCTTCCACCTTTACTACTAATTCTTCACATATTCGCCCAAAGGCCTATCTCTCGATTGCCAAGTTGATGCCTGTATCTGACACAGAAGGAAGCCATAACGCTTGTATTCCTCTCATCAATAGCATTTGTCTCTCTTGACAACTTCCCTGGTGAACCCAAAGCACATCCTTTAACCCATCCTTTCATAGAGAGCATCCCAACTTTTCAGAAAAAAGATCAAGGTGTTATCCTTTTTCTAGGGCCATATTTAGTATTGGCTTAAATATGCCAAACAGGAGACATCTTAACCTTTGGGAAGTTAAGAATCCACAGAGCAGGGGCTTGGTGTATACTGACCTTTCTTTCCTCTTATATAATTGAACCCATCCATGAATTGTTATATCAGATTCTATCTTATGCTAACCTTTTTCCTATGTTAATAATATTTTAGATATATAGTTTTTTTATTCATAAAGTAACTTGTTCAATCATAGAAAAATTACAAGGTGTGGAATTATTGCTATTCTACCATTAAGATAACAAGACAAATCAAAAGATGAGCAACTTCTTAATTTCATATATGTAGTAGTTAGCGGGAGTGAGATGAGATTTCTGAACTTGTCTTTTGTGTGTTTTATATACAGAAAATATTTTCATATTAATTTTTTAAAAAGGCATCTGTGAAAAGAAAAGTTTAGGAATCGTGATAATAAATTATATCTAAAGTTTCTTGAAGTCCAATACTGAGAGATTTTGTGGCCTAAGGTTAGGTAAGTGCTTGCTGGGTTTGCTGAGGTCTTGTGTATCCCTTATTTGAAGTTAGAGTTGCAATTTTCCCCCCCAGAATTAGCAATATCTCAAAATTCCAATGCTGGAGGCAACCAGAAAATTACACAGTAATGTACCGTGGGAGAGGAGATTGCTTTTTGATCCTCCAGGCATTTGTTTTACGTGCTGACACAAGAACGTTGGATTACTCCCTTAGCTGTCCGATGAGGAATAGGTGTAAATGCTAATACACACCAGGTGTTACTGTAACCGAGGGAACAGAGTTTGTGACATGCAGATATCTGTAGACATGCATTCTGCACTACTGAAATGCAGCCCACCATTGGTGGTTACACTATGGGACTGGATTCTGTTTTGGGAGACCCTAAGGTCAAAATTCCTAAACCATAGCCTGTTCTTAGAGCCACAGTTGATTTCAGAATTTAGTATTGCAAACAGAACTGAATCGATGGACTTTATTCGAACATTTCCTTGAAAACTTTAGTTTCCAAAGTTATTTTTATTATGATTTATTAGTAGGAAGACTATGAAACAATAAGAAATCTGTTTCTCCCCCATCCCCTTCAAAATTCCCCCTTTTGGAACCAATATCCTTATGCTGTATTTCTTTTCCAGTCAATCTGCCACCACATCTTTGCCAAAGCCAGGCATGAGTCTGACGCAGAACAGGGCATACATACTGTCTCCCGCGTCATCCAACTTTAGACTTGGGCTGGAGATGTCAAGAGATGTCATCATTTGACAAGTTGAGGCTGCCAACTCTCTTGTGGCCCTAGGCTCCTGTCCTATGTCCTTTAATGGTGAACATGGCTCCTGGTGTTTATTCACTAAATCTCTTCCAACCCCACTGCCTGCAGATATTCAAATAAATGAAGCATTTTTGATCTTAAATTCACTTAACTGGAAGTAATTTTATCTGATCTGAGACCATTCCATCATTTAGTTGCTTGCTTACCTGAACTCACTCAACAATAAACAGCTACTGAGCATGTCCACCAGGGAGGTGTAGGAGTCAGAGACACAGATGCATCAGTGAGAGAAATATGCCTTGATCTTATAGAACTTGCAATATGGAGGGGATGGCAGATAAGTAAAGAGCAAACTGGTATAAGCTATAGGAGGAGCTATAATGGAGTAAGAGTGGAGTTTTTGTAAATGCTTTATCCTAACTAACTAGGATGAAAGGGTAGTCGGGGGAAAAATTCAAAATCAATTTTCCCAAGAGTCCGCCGTTGCACTTGGCACATTCAGGCCAGTCCTGTGAGAAACACTTAGAAAAAATTTAAATATGTTAATTTTAAATGAATGGACAACTGTCAAACAATTGACTTAGATTAATTGATAGAAACTTTGTCCCTCCCTCAGTGTGTACCCTAACCAGAAGTCCATTCTCAGAATGTAATAGACAGCTAGAGCATGGTCATAAAGGAATCCCAATTCAAAAGTGAGTCACTGGTATTTTTTTGGAAAGTGTGTTACCAATTATTTGATCAATAATTAAGAGGTATATTGTAGGAGTTAATATTTAGATTTTGGAGAAGGAGCTTTGTTTCTGTGAAATTTGGGGTACAATGTTCCTTAGTTCCTTATTTGTAAACAGGTGAAGAAAGTCCTATAATGTGGTACTGCTCTGAGCACCAGATTATACTCACACGTGCCATTAAGAGGTGAGGTCGGTTCCTATCAGCGCCCACATCTTTCCTACAGGTAGCTTCCTCTCCTCTCCAATGGAAACATTAGGTTGGGAATTGAATGGAGGGACCTAATCCTCCTCAGACGAAGGCCTGATGTATTTTCTGTTTTATACATTGTAGTGGAAAAACACTGGCTCCCAAAGCTGACCTACTATGCCCCAATCATCACATCCTGTGGATGTGCAGGTGTGATTGGAACCTTGTGATGGAAAGAGCATCATGGAAAATCCAGTTGACCCCAATCATCTTAACAGTGAAGAACTCCCCAGCTGAAGCAAGGATGAGGCATAATCTTCCAGGCATTGAGGAAGGAGGAAAGAGCTGTGTGCTGAGGGATGTAGAAGGCTCTGAAGGATGGAAAGGAAGGAAATGGGTCCTTTAGAAACAAATCATGTCCTGCCAATGCTTAGATTTTAGAAGCGTGAATCCATGTCACATTCCAACCACTATAACTTCAAAGTATAATACTGCTCAAGCCACTGAATTTGTAGTGTTTTGTTCCAAAACAGTCTTAGGGCCCTCTGTATACTTCCCCCTTCATAATAATACATAGTTGATCTTTTATTGTACCATTGTACTTTAAGATAATTTAGTTCCATTTCAATGACATACCTTCTAGTCCTTCGAAATGAAGTCAGCAGAAGTAGTGATTTGCCTTAACTGTAAGAATTTGAAGGCTGATGTTTATTAATCACAACAAACCATCTATTCTTCAGGTTGCTATGTGTTAATCAATTTCTCTTATTCTTTTCCAGACTGTATTTCTGACTGCCTTGTAATATATTCACTTCTGTTCTCCTTCAATTTAGCATTTTGTTTCTATAGGGTTTTCATTTTCAAACCTTTAGTTCCTGTTAAAACTCCCTGTTACCTCATAGATTCTTCTGATACTGTGCCTGGAAGCAGCGTCTGGATAATTGGCAATCATGTTATGTGCCCCACTGTACTAAAATGTTACTAAATTATCTGGCAGCTAAATGAACCTAAAAGAACCTAAAAGTAATAATGCTAGTAGAATATTTAAAGACCCTGATTAAGAGAGTTTTGCATTATTCTGAACTTCGGTGACTAAGTGAAGATAATTTTTAAAGTGACGATTAAAGATATATTTAAATTAGAATATAGTTTAAAGGTAGAACAGAGCCACTTATGAAATCACACCCGAGTAAAAAAATACCTAGTAGAAGTAAATGTCTTCTGCACACTTAGACATGGTTTATAGCACCTATATTGTGCAGGGAGAACAATAACAAAGTTTGCAGCTGAATACACTGAAATTGATTTAAGTTTCTTTTCATGAGAGCATACATTTATGACAGCCACTATGAGCAAGTAAAAGCTTAATTTTCTAATTTATTCAAGCATTCATAAAGCTGTTTGGCTCCCCTTTCCCACTAGCTCAAATTGGCTGCAACCTCTTTATCCTTGGGAAAAGCTTAACGCACCTGGGATCATTTACCTGGGAGTAAAGGGAATGATCCTTATTACAAGTGAAATGTGATAGGCCTCCAGAGGAATTTTCAGTAGGATATTGACATCAGAAGCATTGATGGTGTGTGTGTGTGTGTTGCTGAGAATTGAACCTTGGGCTTTGTACATGTTATGTAAGAGCTTTTCCTCTGAACCACACCCATTGGCTTTGGTGGACTTTAAAAGAATTCTCTGCATTCTCTTTTTGATGTTATTCTGAGCAGAACTTGAGTATTGGTTTCAAGCCATTTCTGACGAGGGGAGGCGATACATCAAAGTACACTCAAAGCATATGAACAGGGATTCCTCTGTCTTGTCAGTGATAGGAACAGCTGGACATTAAGGCTACTTCATTGAGAGAAGAAAGATCTGGTGGAATCCGACAGTTGAATTCAAGAGAGGAGAGGGGATGGCTTTTAAGGAAGAAGAGATTGACCTACTTCTGTCTTTCTAGAAGGACTAGAAGAAGGCCAGAGAAAGGAGTTATTCTGTGATTGATCTCAGTTTCTCATAAAGAAGAGATTTACTTGGATCATGGATCATCTGAAGATGGAGTTGATAAGCTTAGAGCTAGTCAAGAATCAGCAGGAACTTGGGATCTCCTGTTCAGCAGTCACAATCAATGATCTGTGATTCTGTCATGCATTGGGAAGTAAAACGAGACTTGGTGTCAGGGCACTAGGGTTACTCTCCTCTCTTGTTCCCGTTCCGCCAAGTGGTATGAGGTTGGGTGTTTGCTGCTGCTAAGAAAGAGCACAGGCCCTTGATCTGACTCCAAAGGCACAAGGACAGTTAATGTGACTCTGCTATAGATGGCAACTATACACCTCAGGGCCCTCCTTCTGCTCTTATAGACAATGTGCATGAGCAGGGAACTACCTCAGGCAGCATGGGTAGCCCCTCATGATCCTCCTCAGTACAATACCCCATCGGTGTTAGTGTGGCCTCATGGATGAAACCTGTCTTCTTTAAATCTCTCCTTTCGGAGAACCCACGTGTATAGTATCTCCCAGCTCAAGCATAGCTTCCCGTGCTCTGCTCTGGGGCTGGGAGTCAGCAAGGGACATTTCTTCTTTGCAGCTTGATGCCTCTTCATGGCTGTTAAGCTTGAGGAACTTTGCAGGGGTGGTGGCTATTTTTTCACTTCTTCCTATTGTGTGTGTGTGTATGTGTAGTGTGTACACGTGCATATGAGTGTATGTGTGAATGTTATAATTGCGTGTTCATGTATATACATGTGGAGGCCAGAGTACAATCTTGGATGTTATTGTTCCTGCTTTTTTTTCTTTTTGAGACCATGTCTCTCATTGGCCAGGAAACTTACCAAGTAGGCTAGACTGGCTGGCCAGTAGGTCTCAGGGATCCCCTTGTCTCTGCCCCCTCAGTGCTGGGATTGCAAATGTGTGCCATCATACCTCATTGTTTCTTAAATGCGTGCTCAGGGGTGTGAGAGGTGGATATTGAATTCATGCTTGCATGCTTGCAAGGCAAGGTCTTTACCGGCTGAACCACACCCCAGTCTTCATTTCTCTCTATTTTCTGTGGTTTCCTGCTACTTTTTCCTCGAAACATCACCCAAGCAACAGCAGTTCCTTTCTGAATCCAGCTGTAGCTTTTCCATCCTTCTCATAGACAAGTCTCCTGTCATGTGTACTGGAGACAGTAGCACACTGTAGCCTCTGTCTTCCAGAAAGATCTGAACCTGAACCGCAGGGAAACCCCCTTCTGGCTGCTCAGTTCTAGTTACTCCAAAACCTTCCCTTTATTGTCTTCGCAAAATTGCCATTTCTGAGGGTCTTTGTCTGTTTGCTTATATACAGTTTCATACTTGATTAGAATTATTTGATTTCTCTGCTCAAAATACTGCTTCTTTTTTTCTTTTTTTCTTTTTTTAACACATCTCCAATAACACTTTTGCCCACTTTCTTTAGCCTCCATTCTTCCCTTCCATCGCTATGTTAAAATGAACCTTGAGAGTGTTAGGTGATAAAAATAATAGAAAGGGAAAGACCTTTACAGGTCAAAAGCTGCTTGTGTATATATCCACAACTTCTATGAATGGAAAGTGCATTTCCATTCACAGAAGCTCACTTTTTTATATCTATCAACTTCATGATGACTTCTATGAAGCATAAAATTGTTCATGTTTGTGGCATGAGCACCAAGGAGACAACTAACAGCTTTCTGATTTGACTCAAGACCTGCTCGTCAGAGCGAGTAACAGCCACAATAGTGTTCCTATACTAAAAGGGAACACAAAAAAGAGCTCTAGGCAAAGCTACTGAGTCCTTACACCTCGTCAGAGAAGAGGACCCAGAGGGAAGTTTGACATGTACATGACAGGATGCTCCAGGAATGGGGGGGAGGGGGCACTGGGAGAAGGGGAGGGAGGGGGGTGAGGGAAGGGGAAAGAGGGGGATGGAGTAAGGGGATTCAGAGAGGGGTACTTGTCAGAATAGTACCCATGCCTGTTATTGTAAAGTAGAACAAGAACCTAAGAAAGGGAAGGTTTTAAAAGTAGGGAAGACAGCCAATAAACCTATAGGTAGGAAGACAGCACATCAAACTGCTTTGTAGGCAGCTGTTATTATACCCATAGAATGGGAACTCACAGTGGAAACCTCTCGATCTAAAGCTGGATGAGTGAAGAGAAATGCACATATCAGTGGGGTGGTCTGAGGAAAGGTAATTTGATATACTACGGAGGCCTGAGGAGTAGACAAGTCAGAGTGAACCCTGACATTCGTAGAAGCACACAGGCAGAAGGGCGTGATAGGGATGGGAAAGAAACCTGAAGGAAAGGAATGGTATGGGAAGGAGTGGGGAGGGAGGGAAACTGGGATGAATACTCAATACGCTTGTAAAAGTAGAAAAAATAAATAAAAATGGAAAAAATTGTTTGTGTTTGGATATGGTACCAATTAATTCACTGTAACTGTTTAAAACAATTGAATGTAGAATAAAAGCACAATTCAGTGATCATAAGGTCAGAAAAATTAAATTTCAGCAAAGAATGTATGGACAAAGGGATTGGAAGAAGTTAAGATTCAAAGTTCAGCCACAGAAATGTTGAGGAATAGGCCAGTGAGATGGTAAAGAGCCTGCTCACGAATCTGGTGACCTGAGTTTGATATCCAGAAGTCCAGTGGTGGAAGGAAAGAATTGATTTCAGGAAATTGTCCTCTTACCTCCAGCCATGGGTCATGGTATGCATATGTGCACTTCTTGGTCTCTATGTCAAATAAATAAATGAATGAGTAAATAAATAAATAATAAAAAACAACAAAAGACATATTGAGGAGTAACCAAAAAGAACCATAATTCAAGAAATCTATGCAACAAGGAAGTTAAGTTTCTAGCATGTAGCTAGATGCAAATGCTTCCTTCTTTTGTGTGGACAAATTGGAGTGGAAGGCAATAAAACATGCAGAATTAAAGTCACTCCTGCTTTACTGTTTCCAGTATGTAGATCAGGGTGATCTGAATCCTGAGCTGTCATTGCAATTTAATTATTTATAATGTTTTTAATAATATTGGCTGCTACTCCTTAAACATGTACTGTATGCCAAGTGTTTTACTAGGCACGCATAGACATACAAAATCTTATCTCATTTAACTCTCAAGAAGTCATGTTTCATTTTTAGTGATGAGAAAATAGGGCTTGCAGAGATTGGTAATTATTCAAGATTTCATAGCAGCTCATACTGGAGCCAGGATTAGACTCTTGGACAACCACATGCTCGTCTTTCACCTCCAATTCTCTCTCTCTGTCTCTGTCTCTCTGTCTCTGTCTGTCTGTCTGTCTCTCTTTCTGTCTCTCTGTCTCTCTCTTTCTGTCTTGGCCATTCTCTTCCTCCTTTGCTATTTACAATGCCTCTCTCATTTACTTGTTTTTCTTACTAGTTTTACTTACTAGTTTTTCTTACTACATTTAGTACACAGCTCGTGGCTTTATGTTAAGCCATTAACGCCGTGCACACAGCTCTGTACATGAAGCTTGGAGGAAAACAGGGTGGGGCTGGGACAGGAAGTACAATGGAAGCTGTAGGGTAAGGTAGGTGCTGACCCAACCTGTGCTTGTCTGACTTGTCAGTCATCATTGTGGCGATGTGACTGTGCCTCTGATCTGTTCCACCTGGAAACCACTCCTTTGGTCCCTTGAAAAAGTCAAGCTTCAAATCCAAAGGCGTTGATTTGGTCTTTAAAATTTAGCTTTCATAGTAGTGGAAAGCCTTTCTACTTGTATTGGGTACCCAAGAAAATCCTAATCGCTCCCAAACACCAAGGACCTGCAAGCCTTTGAGACCGAGGTCTTTTGCAAGAACGGACCTCTGCTGATGTGGTTGTTTCAGCTGTGGCAGTGCCCTCCACCCTGGACAGCACCGATGAGGTTCAGGTCCAGAGCAGAAGCTGTGTGGGAAGGGTCTGCCTCTTAGGCACCAGCCTTCCTCTGCTTACAGTGTTGAGCAAAAGCTGAAGGAGGAGGGGATCGAGAGTGGCAAGGGGCCAGGGTCAATCGGCCTCCATCTGCTACCATGGATACCTTATTTATATATGTCATGACAAATCTTTCTTGTAGAAAAGAGGCCATGTGACACAGCCTTGGTTAGTGAAGCATAAGTAGAAGTATGGTTTTTTTTTTTATTACATTCCATTTTTAAATTTTCTTTTCTTTTTTCTTTTTCTTTTTCTATTTTACAAGCACATTGGGTATTCATCCCAGCTTCCCTCCCTCTCCCCTCCCCCCATACTCTCCGTTCTCTTCACCGTTCTATCCTACTCCCTCCCACCCCAAGTGGAGTGGACCCCAAGATTCACTCTGACCTGTCTATTCCTGTGGGTGCTCAGGCCTCTGTGGCATATCAAGTCCCTCTCTTCAGGCCACCCCACGATACGTGCATTTCTCTTCACTCATCCAGCTTCCCAAAGGTGCTCATTCTATGGGTATAATAACAGCTGAGGTATGATGTTTTTATCCTTTTTCCTGTTCCTCTTCCCTGCTGGGATATCATCCTTGTTACATCAACGAGGCTGTAGCAACAGGACAGAAGCCCATGAACTAAGGGTGGCAGATTAAAAAAAAAAAAAGTATTTATGTTTTGAAGGGCCTTGGTTTGAAATCCTTGCTGTTTTAACAGTTCATGAGTCCTTAACAATGTCATTAAGTGGTTTTAATCAGTCCTTCATAGACAATACATGAAGTGCTTTATTCTCTAACGAAATCATGAAGTATAAGCTCTTTGTCATTTCTCTTAAGGAACACAAGTTCCAATCCTATGGCTGATAATGAAGAGAGAATCCTTCAGAGAACAGGGACAGAGTGGGGTAAATTCTTTGAATTAAGAGCCGTCTCGAGTCCAAGAATCAGGCTCCAGTGTCCAACATGTAGCCTGGTTCTACATAGAGATTGTCAGTCACTGGTCACCCTGTGTATGAGTTAAGGTGTTAATGTAAAGACTAGTAAGTGGGTTTTGTTCCAAAAAGTTTGCATATACCATTAGTTACTGATTCTAATAAAATTGCTTACATTTAGATTTCTTTTTTTAATTAATATATTTATTTATTTATTTCCACTCATACAAACTTAATAGGTACACTGGTCCCCTCCCTCCCTCCATCCTGCCCTGGACCCCCTAGCTCCCTCCCCTTTTCCCCCTTCCTTTCCCCTCCCCTCCCTCACTATCTCCCAGTGCCTCCTCTCCCCATCCCTGGAGCATTCTTTAATGTGTATGTGAAACTTTGCTCTGGGCCCTCCTCTCTGATGAGGTGTAAGGACTCAGTGGCATTTCCTAGAACTCTTTCTTGTGTTCTCCATAAGTATAGGAACACTATTATGCCTGTTAATCCCTAGCTTCTAAGGATCCTAGTTCCTTTAGACTTTGAGGAGTCAATAATGTGTTGGTCATTGCACAGGTTATTACATTTCTAATTATTCTGATTAGTCAAAATTTCTTTTTTTATATAAAGTCTGATTCTTTTTTTATTATTATTTCAGCTCATACAGACTTAACAGGTACACCGGTCCCCTCCCTCCCTCCACCTCCCCCCTGAAGCTCCTGCTCCCCTCTCCCCTCTCCCCTCCCTTCCCATTCCCCAGTGTCTCCCCTCCCCTCCAATCCCCAGAACATCCTTTACTGTGCATGCCAAATGCTCCTCTGGGTCCTCTTCTCCGATGAGGTGAAAGGACTTAGGGGCATTTCCCAGAACCCTTTTCTGTGTTCCCCTTAAGTTTAGGAACACTACTGTGACTGTTACTCCCTAGCCTCCAGGATCCTAGTGCCTTTAGTTCATGCTAGACTTTGTGGGGTCAATAATGTGTTGGACATAGCGCAGGTCATGCAAAGTCCTATTATGATTGCTTCGGACCTAACTTGTGTGGAGTATCTTGCATATCATTACTCTTCCCATCCTTGTGCTCTTACAATCTTACTGCCCCCTTTTCCGCAAATTTCCCTGAGCTTCAGGATGGGGAGAGATTAGGCTGGCCCAGTTCCAGGTGGTTGATATAGAATCTCTGATGTTCTGAATTATGGTTTGTTGATTTTTTTTTTCGGTTTTGTTGCTCCTGCAATGCCCTTGGCTTCATCCTGATGGGTATTGGATATCACCCCTTGCAGTCCTTGATGGTGGCTAATTTTCTCTGCTGTAACATGGTCCCTCTCTCCTTGTTTCTGGTGGGGTCCTCCTTCCCCATCCCTCCTGTTTATAATCTTTGCAATTACTGTAGGTATTACAGAGATTTATCTTTGAGTGTCTCTAAGTGGGTTTGGTACTGGGATCCACCTATTAGGGAGTACATATGGCACTTAATTTTCCATGTCTGGGATACTTCACTCAATATAATTGTTTCTAATTCCATCCATTTCCAGGCAAATTGTATTAATTCATCATTTTTGATGGCTGAGTAGTATTCCATTATATAAATGTACCACATTTTCCTTATCCACTCCTCAATTGTTGGACATTTGGGCTGATTCCATGACTTTGCTATTGTAAACAGTGCTGCTATGAACATGGTCGTGCTTGTGCTATCGAGGTGAATTTTTGCTGTATGGAGGGTTATTGCCAAAAGTGGAATAGCAGGGTTATATCACATTTCAACCTTTAACTTCTTTAAGAATCACCAGATGGCTTGCCAGAGTGGTTATATGAGCCTACATTCCCACCAGCAATGTAAGAGAGTTCCCTTCTCTCCACATCCTCTCCAGCAGTTGGTGTTGTTTGTATTGTGGATTTTTGTCATCCTGACCGGGGTGAGATGATATCTCAGGGAAGTTTTGATTTGCATTTCCCTGATGGCTAAGGATGTGGAACATTTTTTTAAGATATTTGTTAGACATTTTAATGTCATCGCTGGTAAAGTTTCTTTTAAGTTCCAAGGCCCATTTTTCAATTGGCCCTATTTATTTCCTTGGTGTTTAGTTTTCTAAGTTCTTTGTGTACTCTGAATAATAGAGCTCTATCAGATATGTGGTTAGTGAAGATTTCTCCCATTCTGTGGGTTGCCTTTGTGCTCGGGTTACAATCTCTTTATCTGAACAGAAGCTCTTTAATTTCACAAGATCCCATCTGTTGAGTGTTGGTTGTAGTGACTGTGCTATTGGATGTCAGTTTAGGAACTGTTGGCCTAGTCCAATTCAGCTCGAGGGAGTTCCCCACCCTTTCAACTATGGTTTTAATAGTCTCTGGCCTGATATCAAGGTCCTTGATCCATTTGGAATTAAGTCTTGTACATGGTGACAAGTGTATGGGTCCAGTTTTAATCTTCTGCATGTGGAGATCCAGTTTTGCCAGCATCATTTGTTGAAGATGCTGTTCTTTTTCCATTGGATTTTTTGGGCCCGTTTGTCAAAGATCAAATGGCTGTAGTTTTGTGGGCTTATATCTGGGTCTTCAACCCTTATCCATTGAACTGTGTGTCTATTTTGGAGCCAGTACCAGGCTGTTTTTACAACTATGGATTTGTAGTGTAGACTAAGGTTTGGTATGGTGAGACCTCCAGCAGTGTTTTTGTTACTCAGGGTTGTCTTTGCTATCCTGGGTCTTTTGTGCCTCCCTATAAATTTTGAGATTGTTTGGTCAACTTCTTTAAAGAATTGCTTTGGGATTTTAATTGGTATAGTACTGAATCTGTATTGCCTTTGGTAAGATGGTCATTTTTATGATATTGATTCTGCTGATCCAGGAACAGGGGAGGTCTTTCCACCTTCTGGTGTCTTCTGCAATTTCTTTCTTTAGGGTTTTAAAGTTTTCATTGTAAAGGTCTTTTACTTCCTTGGTTAGGTTTATACCAAGGTATTTCATTTTTTTATGGGCTATAGTAAATGGGATTGTTTCTCTCAATGCTTTTTCACTTCTTTCATTCTGGGCATATAGGAAGGCCACTGATTTTTGCACATTTATTTTGTATCCTGCCACCCTGATGAATTTCTATATTAGTTCCAGGAGCTTCCTGGTAGAGTTTTTGGGATCACTCAGGCATAAGATCATGTCATCTGCAAATAGGGATAGCTTGACTTCTTCCTTGCCGATTTGAATCCCTTTTATGTCCCTTTCTTGTCTTATAGCTTCAGCTAAGACTTCAAGTACAATATTGAATAGAAGTGGTGAGAGTGGACAGCCTTGTCTAGTTCCTGATCGAAGTGGGAATGCTTCAAGTTTTCCCCCATTGAGTAGAATCCTTGTTGTTGGCTTGTTGTATACCTCTTTTATTATATTGATAAAGGTTCGTTCCATTCCAACCTTCTCTAGGGTTTTGATCATAAAGGGCTGTTGGATCTTGTCAAAAGCATTTTGTGCATCTATTGAGAGTATCATGCGGTTTTGGACTTTGGACTGGTTTATATGGTGAATTACATTTATTGATTTGCATATGTTGAACCAATCTTGTGTGCCTGGGATAAAGCGTACTTGATCCCCATGGATGATCTTTTTGATATGTTTTTGAATACGATTTGCTAAGACTTTGTTGAGAATCTTTGCATCTGTGTTCATCAGAGAGATTGGCCTATAGTTTTCTTTTTTAAGTGTATCTTTATTAGGTTTTGGGATTAAGACGATATTAGCTTCATAGAAAGAATTTGGTAGTGTTCCTTCCTTTGCAATTTGATGAAACAGTTTAAGGAGTGTTGGTGTTATTTGCTCCCTAAATGTCTGGTAGTACTCTGTGCTGAATCCATCTGGTCCGGGACATTTTTTGGTGGGAAGATTCGAGATTACTTCCTCAATTTCCTTATATGTTATAGGACTATTTAAATAATTCACAACTTCCTGATTCAATTTAGGTAAGTTTAGTGTTTACTTAGGAATTCATCCATCTCTTTTGTGTTTTCAAATTTCACAGAGTATAGGTTTTTGAAATATGATGTTATAATTCTCTGAATTTTTTGTGTATCAGTAGTGATACCTCCATTTTCATTTTTAATATTGTTAATTTGGGCTTCTCTCTCTCCCTTTGGTTAATTTAACTAGGGTTGTAACAATCTTATTGATGTTTTTCAAAAAACCTGCTTTTTGACTGGTTGATTTTCTGTATCATTTTCCTAATCTCGATTTCAGACATTTTTCCCCTTATTTGATTAGACAAAATTTCTTAAAGCTGTTTATTGCTTCATTCTTAAGCTGGATCTATATAAATACTTATATGTTTATACATGTGTGCACATATCTACAATTTCTCATTTTTTCAAGATGCATTTAATGAGGTCTAGCATGGTGGCTCTGAACCAGACATAATTGCTTCTTCTTTCCTTTCAGGATATTTTTGGCTGTCCTAGTTGGTGCAGGCTGCTTACTAGGTAGCTCATGGTTAGAGGTCAGGGATGCCACTCCATAGCCAAGAACACAAAGGGAAGCCTACGTTTCAGCAGAGAGTTACTTGGCAGCCCCAAGTGTCAATAGTGTCAAGGACAAGAACTCTGGTTGTTTTTCCCTGTAATTTGTCACCTTTATTTATATTCAGGACTCAGAACACGGTAACTTTTTTTGGGGGGGTGGAAAGCTAAATTTTCTGCAGTGAATATTACTTGTTAAATATCCAGAGTCTGATGACTTAGAAATAAACAGGATGGCAAGATGAAGTTCTGGGAGGAAGGGATATAAGCACACAGCATACAAGCATGCAAGCACACAGCATACAAGCATGCAAGCACACAGCAAGAGCACATGGCTCAGTGCTGATACACCGATACAGCAGGATGCACAAGTAGAGGATGCACAAATGGCTTTTTCCCCCTTTCTGGTGGGCTCTGTAGAACGATCTTCTCTCTCTCTCTCTCTCTCTCTCTCTTCTCTCTCTCTTTTTCTCTCTGTCTCTCATCCATTAATGTCTGATACTGTCATTTTCCTTTTGAAATATGCTTCATTTTTCCCTGGTTAAGTTAGAAGCTCTTGAAGACCAGGATTCCATTTACTTACTGTCTCTCCAATTCCTCACCTATGTGACCCCTTGAATTTGTAGGTTCAAGTGCATGGCTGTTGTTAAGTTTTGAGGCAGAGGTACTGGAATGTGGCTTCTTTAATAAATTCCTTCTTGTCCACCAAGTGCATTTATTTGTTGGGAATTGTAAATAAAAAGGAAGGAATATTAATTAACATCTCTCCCACATATTTCAATAAAAATCAAATGAGGAGGAATTCGATTTATTTGGATTATAAACTACCTATTGCAATCAAAATGTTTTCTGAGGTGACATAATTTATTTTTATTCTTCTTTCATAAGCAGAACTATAAGCCATTAACAAATTAAAAAACTGATTAATAATGTATCAAAAGTGAACTGAATATTTCCTTCTGTTATTTCTCATATAGGCATCAGCAGTGTTAAACTTTCAAATCAGTCTCTAACCAGCTTATTTTATGCTGGCGGTGGAGTGAATCTACTCTTGAGTTTGGAGCAGCACCTCTTGGCCTCCATAATGTCTGCAGTAACCTAGGCCATATCCAGTGTCTGCCAGCCAGCCATGCCTTTCTTGCCATAATTCACTGAATCTCACTTGTGGAGCCATATTCTGAATAAATCTCTCTAGCTCCCCTTTAAGTTGTTTGAGCCTGAGTGGGAGAAAGAGTAACTGCCACAGAAATTGGTCCCAAGAAGTCAGGTACTGATATGATTTTAAGAGCATCTGGTGCCAGAACCTGAGATGTTTTGAAGTTGAGAAAAATTGTTTCCAGAGAAGTGGGGTGTTGCTGTGTAAGACTAAGAGGACCTGGTACCAGAAAGTGAAGTGTGAAGCTGAGAGAAGTTGGTATTGAGAAGTATGGCCATTGCTATGATATGGCTTGTAAGCCTTTGGAATTGTTTGTTGTGAGAAATATTGAGAATGCCTGAGACTTTGTGTGGGGAAAGCCTTTGCATGTTAGAGACTGGACCGAAAGGGCCATTCTTGTGAGAGCATGGAAGAGAGTAATGTTGTGAGAGATGCAGACATTGGAAGCCAGCTTTCGATGATCTGGAGGGAAGCAGAGACTGTGTTGGGAACTTGACAAGGAGCAAATAAAGTGATGTGTTAACAGAGTGTTTAAGTTTTGCCCTCATCCTGAAAGCTTGAATTTAAGTGCTTGTCAGAGGAAGTTTCAAGGCAATGTAGTCTTGACAATGTGGAATGTCTACTTCTTAGTGTTTTTGTGCAGAGTTATGAAAAAGAGCAAGGAATCAGACAGAAAGAAGCAAGAATTGTGAGATTTGATGATGGAAAACTTGAAAACTTGAACCTAAAGGAGGCAGACAGCAAAATTCCAGCTATTGTCAAAAAGATTAGCTCCATTAGTGAACCAAAGCTTTCTCTTCATTTGGATAATAGAAGAGGGCCTACCCTGGTGGCAAGATCCTCAGGGAAGGCTCCCACCCATAAGAATGCAAATTCTTTTGGAAGGGAAGAACTGAAGGTCAGAGTTCCAAGGGAATTGCCTGCTTCTCTAAAGCAAAGGTCTAAGAAATATTTTGCCTACACTTATCACAGAGAAGCTGAACTAGTTGAGAGTCAAGGGGACCAATCTCCAACCAAGGTTGTAGCGGAAATTGTGAGTGTTGTCCATGTGGTCCCAGTTTTGTAGACATCAAAGTGCAAGAAGAAGGAGGTTGTGGATTCTTCATCCAAGGTTTAGAGGATGGCGGGGGCCAGGCAGTATGTGTCAGGAAGTCTGCATTGAGAGGTCCAAAAAGTGAAGTTTGTGTTGTGGAGTTAAAGCCTGGTTTGCCATTAATAAGTGAAGATGTTAGAGATACCAACATGGGACATCTGCAAGGGAGAACTGTATACCATCGGAGGAGCCAACCCGAGAGATTGATGTGTTCTATTGGAAGCTGCACTGAAGGGGTGGAAACGAAGCCCTTTGGAACTGGGATGATTTCAACAAGAGTTTCATCTGTTGGACATAGGGCTGCCAGATTTAGAGTTTGTTTAGAGTTTGGTTTTTGGTTATTTTATGGACTGACCTTTTTGGATAGACCTCCAATCCTCCCTTTTGTAATGGGAATGATTATTCTATGCCATTGTATGTTGAAAGTGACTTGTCTTTTTTATTTTAAAGGAGGTTATGTACTTTTGAACTATGTTTGACTACTAATGTAGCCTATGGGACTTATAAAGTTGGAATGAATATGCTTTGCATAGTGAGATAGCAATGAGCCTGTGGGTGCCAGGGGTAGAATATCTGGTTTGAAATGTGAACTGTCTCCCAAGGCTCATGTGTTTAAATATTTAGTTGTTGGGAAGGTAATGACGACTTTAGGAGACAGATCCTTGCTGGAAGAAGGCAGCAACAGAAGGGTAGACCTTAAGGTTGGTTAGCCTCGCCCTGTTTCAGTGTGTGACACTGCTCTTGACCTCTATGAATAAATCTCCCATTCTCACACACACACACACACAAATCTGATTTTATGTGAATTACTTAAAATGACATTTATTTCTATAACTTAAAGAAACAAGACTAGTAAGAGCAAAGTGTCCTGCTACCTTCAGTTTAAGAGTATTGTTCACATGGAAATCTTTAGCCATTGAACTAGTTCACTAAATTCTGGAATCTAGATAAGAGATAAGATTCTTTTTTTGTATTTTTTTGTAAGAGATGAGTATGAAAAAGAAGTCAAAAATGAAAATTTTGCTTATTAAATAAATAGTGCTGTTTTCTGTTAAGGAATTCATATTTTCTATTGTAAACAAAATCAAACAAAATGGAACAGACTTCTAGAAATAGTTGCAATATTTATTCTACATATTTTTTAGAAACTCCACTGTCATATTTGTTTTTATATAAAATTGCAAGATAATGAAATATTGCTTCTGCCTAATGAACTTGGGAACCTTCAGGATGTTTCACATCTAGCACAACAATAATTAGTCACACTACATTTGTTATTCAGTTAATTCCAATCAAATTTGATCATTCAGTGTGTAATAGGCACTTAGTGTTTACTGCTTAAGGATTATTGACTTTTTTATTATCTTTTTTTGCCTAGTTATATAAGCTAAATAGGTACCCCTCTTTCTACTCCTTCTCCCTTGCCTTTCCCCCTTGCTATTCCCTGTGTTCCACTTTCTCCCCTTCCTTCTCACCCCTTTTCCTTCCTTTCTCCTCTCTTGGTGCTTCCTGCCTTCTCTCTCCTATCCCCCAGAACATCTGTTTATATGGGTGCTGAATTTCCCTCTGAGTTGTCTACACTAGTGAGGGTTCATGACTCAGTGGCATAGATTAGGGCCCTTCTTGGACTGCCTACTAGTATGGGAACTCTATTGTGACTTTGTAACCCCTTGTTTCTAAGGATCCTATTGCCTGAAGCCTTATCCTCTGTGATCCCTGCTAGACTTTAGGGAGTTGTTGACAAATCAGCCATTGTGCAGGTCAGGCAAGGTCTAATCACATTGTGGCTATATCCTGACTGCTACAGCCCTGATTTGTGTGGAATATCTTGCATATGTCATTGGTTCTTACAATCTTGCTGCCCCATCTTCTGCAAGGTTCCCTGAGCTTCAGGATGGGGAGAGATTTTGATGGTCTGGTTCTGGGTGAATATTATAGGGTCTTTGGTGTTCTGAATTATGTTTTGTTGTTGTTTTCAGTTTTGCTGTTCCTGCACTAACCTTGGATGCATCTTGATTGGTTGTCGAGTTCATCTCCTAACCAAAGATAAAAGATTGTTTAAATGAAGATCTTAATATAAGAAGAGACTCAAAGATAGAAGGGAGAATAGGAGTAGAACTCAGTAATGAGAGGGGTCAGTCTCCTGTTCGCCAGTTGGTTACTATTGCAATTCCCTTGCATGGTTGCTGATAAATGACCATCATACAGCTTAAAGAAACATGACAATCTCTTTCAGATTTGCTCTGGGCTTAACTCAACTAATTCTCTACAAATGTGCCCAGAGTTCAAACTCTCAACTGTTAAGTTGACACCTGTACCTAATTATGACAGTTACCATCTAACTGTCAGTCCCTATACCCTCTCTGACTGGGAAGATCAAGCTTGTTCAGTCCTAAGTAAACAGGAAGGGAAGTGAGAGTGAGTTGCATCAGATGTCTCACTATTTATACAGTACATGACTGTGGCCTAATTTCTCTATTGAAGTGTGTTCTTTTGTCTTCTTTCTTTTGAGGTTTTCCCCCTTTCCTTCTGTTCATAATTCTTTGTGATTAAAGTGTGTATTACAGAGATTTACTTTTGAATAGGTCATTAAGTGGATTTGGAATTAGAATCCACTTATTAAGGAGTACATACAGCGTCTAACTTCCTGGGTCTGGGATACTTCACTCAATATAATTTCTTCTAATTCCATCCATTTCCTGGCAAATTTTATTAATTCATCTTTTTTGATGTCTGAGTAGTATTGCATTGTATAAATGTACCACATTTTCATTATCCATTCGTCAACTGTTGGGCATTTAGGTTGATTCTATGACTTTGCTATTGTAAATAATGCTGTAGTGAAGATGGTTGTACTCGTGTTACTATAGTGAATTGATGCCTTTTAAGGAATGATTCCCAGTAGTGGTATCGCAGGATCATATGGCATTTTAATCCTTAACTTTTTTAGAAATCACCATACTGATCTCAGAGTGGTTATATAAGCCTACAATTCCCACCAGCAATGTATGAGAGTTCCCTTTACTCCACATCCTCTCCAGCATTTGGTGTTGTTTATATTGTGGATTTTTGCCATCTTGACCAGAGTGAGATGATATCTCAGGGTAGTTTTGATTTGCATTTCCCTGATGGCTAAGGATGTGGAGCATTTTTTAAAGGTACTTGTTAGATATTTCCTTTTTTTTCCCCTGGAAAGGTTTCTTTTGAGTTCTGAGGCCCATTTTCTAATTGAACTATTTAGCTTCTTAGTGTTTAATTTTTTAAGTTCTTTCTGGGCTCTATCAGATATATGGTTAATGAAATTCTTCTCCTATTCTGTGGGTTGCCTTTTTGCTCAGTTTACAATCTCTTTATCTGAACAGAAGATCTTTAACTTCATAAGATCCATTTGTTGAGTGTTGATTCTAGTGCCTGTGCTATTGTGTTTCTGTTTAGAAAATGTCGGCCTAGCCCAATCTGCTTGAGAGAGTTCCCTACTCTTTCAAGTAGGATTTTTATAGTCTTTGGCCTAATATTAAGGCCCTTGATCCATTTGGAATTAATTTTTGTGCACTGTGACAAGTATGGGTCCAGTTTTAATCTTCTGCATGTGGATATCCAGATTTGTTGAAAATGCTGTCCTTTTTCCATTGAGTTTTTTGGGCCCCTTTGTCAAAGATCAAATGGATGCAATTGTGTGGGCTTATGTCTAGGTCTTCAACCCTTATCCATTGATTTACATGTCTAGTTTGGAGCCATTACCAGGCTGTTTTTATTACTATGGATTTGTAGTATAGATTAAGGTTTGCTGGTGATACCTCCAGCAGTGTTTTTGTTATCCTGGGTCTTTTGAGATTTTTTTGTAAATTTCTTTAAAGAATTGCTTTGGGATTTTGTTTTGTATAGCACTGAATCTGTATATTGCTTTTGGTAGTAGGATGGTCACTTTTATGATGTTGATTCTGCCTACAGGAACATGGGAAGTCTTTCCACCTTCTGGTGTCTTCTGTAATTTCTTTCTTTTGGGTTTTAAAGTTTTCATTATAGAGCCCAGTCCCCAACCACCCCGGAGCCCCATGCGTCCCGGCGGCGAGCACCCAGGCCGACTGTGGCTTGGCCTGCGCCCCCCGCCAGGACGACTCCAGTCCTCTCCGCCGCGCCGCCCCGCCCCTGCCCAAGATCACAGGTGAAGAACTCTGCCATCAACATCAGACCTTCTGCCTCTCTGGCCCACCGGGGACCTTCGCACGTGGTCCACGGAAGACACACTGCTACTCAGAATTCAATAGAGCCCAAAGGAAACTCAAGCAAAATTCTAAGGAACAAAGGGAGCACAGGCCATACATCTGGACTCCACTACAATCATTATATCACATGGGCGAGTTTCTTCTCATCCATCCCAAAGATAAGTAAACTTTTTCTTTTCACCTTACTGATCCTTTAAAGTATCAATGCTGTAGATCAACTTTCTCATACAGCCACCCCACAACATACAACTCCAGTGAGTACACCACTCACCCCCACATTTCATCAAGAAACTAAATCGTAAAAGTGCACTACCAAACTAATATTCACCCCCTGGTAACATAACCTGACTTAACTGACGTACTAATAGCCTAGTAGCCTCATCTAGGATATAATAATAACAATACACAAACATACCCAATCCAAGGCAAGTACTAGTAATAACTGGCAAGCGTAACAATACTAAATACGTGGATTCAGTGAAAAACACAGAAACTGAAAGGTCCTAAAAAACAAAATAACAATGTACAAGTCAAAGTGCAGATCCACGAGAAACAAAACCCAAGAAGACCAATCTCCTGCCAAAAGAATCAATCCCATAATGAGGGATTCCGACCAGAACAAATCCACAGAAAATAGCCATGAAAGCCAGACCTAACATAACAACTTTCAGAGTATGATCTTTACCATGATTAATACTATGAAAGAGGAAATCTGAGAAGAGATAAACAACCGTATCAACCACTTTGAAGAGGAACACAACAGGCATCTGGAGGAGTTGAGAAAAACAGTTCAAGAAACAAAAATAGGTATAGAGCAGTTAAAACAGTCTCAGGCAGAGTTTAAAATCGAACTAAAAGACAAGTTATCTTCAACCCAAAACTCAACAGAGAGTCTTATCAGCAGAACAAATGAGGCAGAAAATAGAATTTCAGATCTTGAAGACAAAGTGGGAGAATTAACCAGCTCAATGGAAGAGATTGTTAAAGCCAAAAAGATACTGGAGAGGAACATTCAAGAGATGGGACACCCTGAAGAAGCCTAACATGCGCATTCATGGAATACCAGAACAAGAATCCCAAAATACCACACAGGAGGAAATATTTCAATTCATCATAAATGAAAATTTCCCACAACTAAAGAATGAGAGGCCTATCCAAATACAAGAGGCATTTTGCACTCCAAACAAATACTACCAAAATAGAAAATCACCACAGCAAATAATAGTCAAAACACTCCACATTCAAGACAAAGAAAAGGTGCTGAGAGCTTCAAGAGAAAAAAAGCAAGTCACTTTTAAAGGTAAACCTATTAGAATAACAAATGACTACTCAATGGAAACAGTAAAAGCAAGAAGAGCTTGGAGAGACATACTTCAAGTATTAAATGAGCAAAAATGCCAACCCAGACTGATATACCCGGCAAAACTATCTGTCATGATTGAGGGAGAAAGAAAAGTTTTCCAACATAAAGACAACTTGAAGGGATACATGTCTACCAAACTAGGCCTTCAAAAAATCCTAGAACTGATACTCAAGCTTGAAGAAAAGAACAAGCGTATCCAGGAGGACAGAAGGGAAGTATAATACCACCAAAACATAAATATCAAACAACATGCTTACAAAATCTACTAAACATAAAAAATGTCCAGAATTAAAAATAATTTCTCCATTATAACATTAAATGTCAATGGTATTAACTCACCGATTAAGAGACACAGATTACAAACTTGGATTAAAAACCACAATCCAACAATCTGCTGCCTTCAGGAAACTCATCTCACTACAAAAGATAGGCACATCCTAAGAATGAAAGGCTGGTCCAAAATCTTGCAAGCTAATGGAACCAGGAAACAGGCAGGGGTAGCAATTATGCTTTCAGACAAACCAGAGAAAATCATAAGAGACTCAGATGGATACTACATTTTAGTCACAGGTACAATTCACCAGGAAGACTTCACAATCCTGAACATTTATGCACCCAATACGGGCCCTTCCACATTCATTAAGAAAACCCTACAGCGCCTAAAGCAAGAAATCAACCCCCAAACGATAATTCTTGGGGACTTCAACACCGTCCTCTCAACATGGGATAGATCAACAGGTCAAAAGCTTAACAGAGACACTTTAGCCCTTAATCAAACCCTTAAAGAAATGGACCTTACAGATCTCTATCGAACTTTTCACTCACGCACCAAAGAATACACATTTTTCTCAGCACCACACGGAACTTTTTCCAAAATAGATCACATATTGGGCCACAAAACGAATCTACACATATACAAGAAAGTTGAAATTCTAACCTGTGCCCTATCAGACCACCATGGCCTAAAGCTGGACATCCACAACACAACACACAAGAGAAAATACACTAACTCCTGGAAACTTAACACTATGATGCTGAATGAGAACTGGATTCAGGAAGAAATTAAAAAGGAAATTCAAGATTTCCTGAAAGTGAATGATAACGAAAATACAACTTACCAAAATCTATGGGACACAATGAAAGCTGTCCTAAGAGGTAAGTTCATAGCTCCTAATGCCTACATCAAAAAAATGGAAACATCAGAAATAAATAACTTAACGATGCAGCTTAAGGCTTTAGAGAAACTTGAGCAATCTGATCCCAAAAGTAGTAGAAGAGAGGAGATTAGCAAAATAAGGGGAGAAATATCTGAAATCGAGATTAAGAAAACGATAGAAAAAATCAACCAGTCAAAAAGCTGGTTCTTTGAAAAAATCAATAAGATTGATACACCCCTAGCTAAATTAACCAAAAGCAAGAGAGAGAAAACCCAAATTAACAAAATTAGAAATGAACATGGAGTTATCACTACTGATACCCAAGAAATCCAGAGAATTATAACATCATATTTCAAAAACTTATACTCTGTGAAGTTTGACAACACACAAGAGATGGATGAATTTCTAAGTAAACACATCTTACCTAAATTGGATCAGGAAGTTGTGAATTACTTAAATGGCCCTATAACATATAAGGAAATTGAAGAAGTAATCTCGAATCTTCCCACCAAAAAATGTCCTGGACCAGATGGATTCAGCACAGAATTCTACCAGACATTTAAGGAGTCAATAACACCAAAACTCCTTAAACTGTTCCATCACATAGCAAAGGAAGGAACACTACCAAATTCCTTCTATGAAGCTAATATCATCTTAATCCCAAAACCTAATAAAGATTCACTTAAAAAAGAAAACTATAGGCCTATCTCCCTGATGAACACAGACACAAAGATTCTCAACAAAGTCTTAGCAAATCGGATTCAAAAACATATCAAAAAGATCATTCACAGGGACCAAGTAGGCTTCATCCCCGGCACACAAGGTTGGTTCAACATACGCAAATCAATAAATGTAATTCATCATGTAAACCAGTCCAAAGTCCAAGACCACATGATACTCTCGATAGACACAGAAAAAGCCTTTGACAAGATCCAACAGCCTTTTATGATCAAAACACTAGAGACAATAGGAATGGAAGGAACCTTTATCAATATAATAAAAGCTGTATACAACAAGCCCACAGCAAGGATTATGCTCAATGGGGAACAATTGGAAGCATTCCCACTTCGATCAGGAACTAGATAAGTCTGTCCACTCTCACCACTTCTATTCAATATTGTACTTGAAGTCTTAGCTGAAGCCATAAGACAAGAAAGGGACATAAAAGGGATTCAAATCGGCAAGGAAGAAGTCAAGCTATCCGTATTTGCAGATGACATGATTTTATACCTGAGGGATCCCAAAAACTCCACCAGGAAGCTCCTGGAACTAATTGAGAAGTTCAGCAGGGTGGCAGGATACAAAATAAATGTGCAAAAATCAGAGGCCTTCCTATATGCCCAGAATGAAAGAAGTGAAAAAGCCTTGAGAGAAACAATCCCATTTACTATAGCCCCTAAAAAAATGAAATACCTTGGTATAAACCTAACCAAGGAGGTAAAAGACCTTTACAATGAAAACTTTAAAACCCTAAAGAAAGAAATTGCAGAAGACATCAGAAGGTGGAAAGACCTCCCATGCTCCTGGATTGGCAGAATCAACATTGTAAATATGACCATCCTACCTAAGGCAATATACAAATTCGATGCTATACCAATTAAAATCCCAAAGCAATTCTTTAAAGAAGTTGACCAATTAATCTCAAAATTCATATGGAGGCACAAAAGGCCCAGGATAGCAAAGACAATCCTGAGTAACAAAAACACTGCTGGAGGTATTACCATACCGAACCTAAGTCTATACTACAAATCCATAGTTATAAAGACAGCCTGGTACTGGCTCCAAAATAGACACACAGATCAATGGATAAGGGTTGAGGACCCAGATATAAGCCCACAAAAATACAGCCATTTGATCTTTGACAAAGGGGCCCAAAGAATCCAATGGAAAAAGAACAGCATCTTCAACAAATGGTGCTGGCAAAACTGGATCTCCACATACAGAAGATTAAAGCTGGACCCATACTTGTCATCATGTACAAGACTTAATTCCAAATGGATCAAGGACCTTGATATCAGGCCAGAGACTATAAAAATCACAAGTGAATGGATAGGGAGCTCCCTCGAGCTGATTGGGCTAGGCCAACATTTCCTAAACAGACATCCAATGGCACAGTCACTGCTACCAACTCTCAACAGTTGGGATCTTGCAAAATTAAAGAGCTTCTGTTCAGATAAAGAGATTATCACACGAGCTCAAAGGCAACCCACAGAATGGAAGAAAATCTTCACTAATCACATCTCTGATAGAGCTCTACTGTCCAGAGTGCACAAAGAACTTAGAAAATTAAACACCAAGGAAACCAATGGCCCAATTAAAAAATGGGCCCCGGAACTTAAAAGAAATTCTACTAGAGATGAAATTAAAATGTCTAACAAATATCTTAAAAAATGCTCCACTTCTTTAGCCATCAGGGAAATGCAAATCAAAACTTCCCTGAGATATCATCTCACCCCGGTCAGGATGGCAAAAATCCACAATACAAACAACAACAAGTGCTGGAGAGGATGTGGAGAGAGGGGAACTCTGCTACATTGCTGGTGGGAATGCAGACTCATACAGCCATTCTGGCGAGCCGTCTGGAGATTCTTAAAGAAATTAAAGATTGAAATGCCATATGACCCTGCTATTCCACTTTTGGGAATAACCCCCCATGCAGCAGAGGTTTGACTCGATAGCACCAGCACGACTATGTTCATAGCAGCACTGTTTACAATAGCAAAATCTTGGAATCAACCTAAATGTCCAACAGTTGACGAGTGGATAAGGAAAAGGTGGTACATCTATACAATGGAGTACTACTCAGCCATCAAAAATGATGAATTACTGGAATTTGCTGGGAAATGGATGTCATTAGAAACAATTATATTAAGTGAAGTATCCCAAACCCAGAAAGTTAAGCGCCATATGTACTCCCTAATAGGTGGCTCCTAGTACCAAACTCACCCAGCCCACATTGAGACACTCAAGGGTAAATCTATGTAATAGGGTAATTGCAAGGATTGTGAACAGGAGGGATGGGGTTGGAGAGCCACACCAGGCACAAGGAGAGAGGGGACCATGTTAAAGCAGAGAAAATCAACCTCCAAGGAATGGAAGTAAGTAATGTGACACCTGTTTAAGTTCACAGACGTTCGTTCCTGATCATGTACAACTGAGGGGGTATGATCTCACTAGAAGGGGAGGGCATATAGTCTGGAAGATAAAAAGTAATCATTTTGCAAATGGGTGACTGACCCCTCCCTCACTGAGGTTTCCTACTTTTATTACATCTACCCTTGAATGTACTATTATAACAAGACTCCAGTTTAACAGCTTTTTGTCTCTGGCCAGGGGGTGACATACAGTGCCCAGCAGAATGGAGTGAAGGGCATTGTAGAGCAGCAAAACTGCAAAAGAAAATCAACAAACCACAATCCAGAAGTTCAGAGACTCTATATCAACCACCTAGAACTAGGCCAGCATAACCTCTCCCCATCCTGAAGCTCAGGGACATCTGCGGAAGAGGGGGTGGTAAGATTGTAAGAGCAAAAGGATGGGGGGAGCAATGATTTGAAGAGTCTCCACACTAGATAGGGCTGAAGCAATCATAATAGGAGTTTGCATGCCCTGCGCCATGTCCGTCACACTATTGACCTCACAAAGTCTAACATCGGCTAAAAGCACCAACATCCTTGGAGGCAAGGGATTTATGGGTACAGTAGTGTTCTTATGCTTAAGGGGAACACGAGAAAGGGTTGAGGGAAATGCCACTGGGTCCTTTTATGTTGTCGGAAAGGAGGACCAAGAGGATAGTTAGGCATATACAATAAAGGACTCTCTGGGAATTGGGGGGGGGAGGCACTGGGAGATGGGGAGGGAGGGAAGGGGAGTAGGGGGTTCGGGGGGAGGAGAAGGGGGGAGGGAACTGGTCTATCTATTAAGTTTGTATGAGTGGAAATAATAATAAAAAATGTTAAAAAATAAAGTTTTCATTATAAAGGTCTCTCACTTTTTTGGTTAGACTTATCGCAATGTTTTTTCATTTTTTTAAGGAGCTATAGTAAATGGGATGGTTTCTCTTAGGACTTTTTCACTTTTTTCATCCTTGGTATATAGGAAGGCCACTGATTTTTGCACGTTTATGTTGTAACCTGCTAGCCTGCTGAGTTTCCTGGTGGAGTATTTAGGATCACTCTGGTATATGATCATGTCATCTGCAAACAGAAATATTTTGACTTCTGATTTGAATTCTTTTATCTCTTTCTTGTCTTATGGCTCTAGCTAAGACTTCAAGTTCAATATTGAACAGAAATAGTGATAGTGGACAGCTGTCTGTTTCCTCAAAGTGGGAATGCTTCAAGTTTCCCCCCCATTTATATAATTCTTTCATGTTTCCTCCCCATTTATATAATCCTTGCTGTTAGCTTGTGAAGCTTTTATTATGTTGATATAAATTTCTCCCATTCCAACTGTCTCTGGGGTTTTGATCATAAAAGGATGTTGGATCTTGTCAAAAGCTTTTTCTGCATCTATTGAGAATATCATGTGGTCTTGGACTCTGGATTTGTTTATATGATGGATTACATTTATTGATTTGCCTGGGATAAATCCTACTTGATCACGTGATGATCTTTTTGGTATGTTTTTGAGTCTGATTTGCTAATATTTTGCTCTCCATCAAAGAGATTAGCATATAGTTTTATTTTTTAAGTGTATCTTTGTTAGGTTTTGAGATTAGTATGATATTAGCTATGCAGAAAGAATTTGGAAGTGTTCTTTCCTTTGCTATTATATGGAATAGTTTAAGTTGTAGTGGTGTTAGTTGTTCTTTACATATCTTGGTAGAATTCTGTGCTGAATCTATTTGGTCCAGAACATTTTTTGGTGGGAAGATTTAAGATTACTTCATTAATTTTGTGATTTCTTATAGGACTATTTAAATAATTCAGTACTTTCTGATTCAATTTAGGTAAGTTGTGCTTACTCAAGAATTCATCCATTTCTTTCATGTTATCAAATTTCATGGAGTATAACCATTGAAATATGACCTTATAGTTCTCTGAATTTCTTGGGTATCAGAAATTCTCCATTTCATCTCTCATTTTGTTAATTTGGCTTTTCTTTTTCTTGATTTTGGTTAATTTACCTAGGTGTATATCAATTTTATTGATTTTTTTTCAAAGAACCTGGTTTTTGTCTGAGTTATTCTTTATATTGTTTTTCTTTATCTCAATTTCAGATATTTCTTCCCTGATTTTGCTAATCTCCTCTCTTCTGCTGCTTTTGGGATTGTATTGCTCTTGTGTCTCTAAAGCTTTAAGCTGCATTGCTTAGTTATTTACTTGTGAAATTTCCATTTTTTTTGATGTAGGCATTGACAGCTATAAACTTATCTCTTCATTGTGTTCCAGAAATTTTGATATGTTTTATTTTCATTATTGTTTACTTCTAGGAAGTCTTGAATTTCCTTTTTGATTTCTTTTTGAATCCATTTCTCATTCAGCATCATGGTGTTTAATTTCCAAAAATTAATGTATTTTCTGCTATTTGTTGTGTTGTGGATATCAAGCTTTAGACCATGGTAGTCTGATAGGGTACAGGCTATAATTTCAATTTTCCTGTATATGTGGAGATTCATTTTGTGGCCCATTATGTAGTCTATTTTGGGGAAAGTTCCATGGGCTGCTGTGAAAAATGTGTTTTCCTCGGTGCTTGAATGAAAGATTCTGTAAAGCACTATTAGGTCCATTTTGGTAAAGGTTTGATTTAGTTTCAGTGTGTCTCTGTTGTGTTTTTGTCCAATTGATCTATCTCATGTTGAGAGTGGGGTATTGAAATCCCAATTTATCATTGTTTTAGGATTGATTTGTTGTTTTTGACAACAAATGAAGGTTGAGGAGCCCATATTAAGTGTGTATATTTTCAGTATTGTGAAGTCTTCCTGATAAATTTGATCCTTAGACTAAAATGTAGTATCATTCTGTATCTGTTGTGATTTTCTTTGGTTTGAAGTCCACTCTGTCAGATACCATAATTGCTACCCCTGCCTATTTCCTTGTTCCATTAGCTTGAAGTGTTTTAAAAAATATTTTCTTTCTTTCTTTATTTAATATGTTTGTGTGTATGTGTATGTGTGTGTATGTGTGTGTGTGTGTGTGTGTGTGTGTGTGTGTGTTTGTGTATCTGTGCGTGTCCTGTGGAAGACCAAAGGTGACTTTAGAAATTATCCTTGATTACTTCTACTTCCTTCTTGCTTTGCTCTGGGATTTCCCAAGTTCTGCCCATCTGGGGTGGAAGTACAAGCCACTGCAATGTCTGCCAGGGATTCAAACTCAGGACCTTTTGCTTGAGCAACAAAGTCTTAACCCCTAAGCCATCTCTCCAGCCTGGCTTGAAGTATTTTTGACCAGCCTTTTACTTTTAGAATGTGCCTATCTTTGGTGGTGAGATGTGTTTCCTGCAGGCAGCAGATGGATGGATTGTGCTTTCTAATCCATGTTGATTGGCAAGTTAATTCCATTGACATTTAGGGTTATAATGGAGAAATTACTTTTTATTCCTGACATTTTTTATGTTTAGCGGCTTTCATATGTGTATTATTTAGTTTGTAGGTTGTGATGGTATTATACTTCCCTTCTGTCTTCCTGGATATGCTTGTTCTTTTCTTGAATATCTTTTCTAGCATTTTTTGAAGGCCTGGTTTGGCCTTCATGTAAACCTTCAACTTGTTTTTCTTTCTCCCTAGATCATGACTGATAGTTTTGATGGGTGTATCAACCTGAGTTGACATTTATGTTGATTGATTACTTAAAGTATGTCTCTCCAAACTCTTCTGGCTTTTACTGTTTCCATTGAAAAAATCATTTTTTATTTCAATTTTAAGTTTACCTTTAAAAGTGACTTGCTTTTTTTTTTTCTCTTGAAGCTCTTAGCACATTCTTTTTGTCTTGTATGTGTAGTGTTTTCATTATTATTTACCATGTCAAGTTTCTATTTTGGTCATATCTGCTTGGAGTATGATATGCTTCTTGCATTTGGATGGGCTTCTCTTTCTTTAGATGTGGAAAGTTTTCCTTAATGATAATTTGAAAATTTCCCCAGGTGTGGTATTTTGGGTTTGTTGTTCTTGTATTCCATGAATGTGCATGTTAGGCTTCTTCAAAATCTTATAACTCTTGAATATTCCTCTTATCTTTTGGTTTTAACAACCTCTGTGATTGAACTGGTTTATTCTTCCATTTCATCTTCAATATCTGATATTGTATTTTCTGCTTTGTTATTTCTATTAAGACTCTGTTGAGTTCTGAGTTGAAGATAGCTTGTCTTTAGCTTAATCTCTGCTTGAGATTATTTTAACTGCTCTATGCCTAGTTTTGCTTCTTCAACTGCTTTTCTTTCTTTATCAAGTACCTGTTATATTCCCGTTCAAATTGGTTGATATGGTTATTTAACTCCTCCTGGATTTCCTCTTTAAATTGTTTTGATCATTGTAAAGATCATGCTTTGAAAATCATTATCTTGGGTATGTCTTTCTTGGCAATTTTCTGTGAATTTTTTTCTGGTTGGATTCCATTATTATGGGGTTGATACTTTTGTAGGAGATTTGATGACTTGGTTTTTGTTTCTCATGGATTAGTGCTGTGTCTTGGGCATTTTTTGTTTTATTTTTTATGTCCTTTTTCATGTGTGTTTTTGGCTGATCTAAAGTAGACAGTATTAGTATACTTGAGCAGTTATTGCTAGTGTTTGCTTGGGAGTTGAATGTGTCTGTTGCTTGGTGTTGTTCCTAGATGAGGCTATTGGATTGTTAGTTAAGGTGTGTTTAGTAGACAGGATTAAAGATTAGTATGGTAGGACACTTTTTAGATTTTACTTCCTTGGCGATGTGTGAGAGTGAATGGTAACATCGATGAAATTATATGGTTTTTGGGTGAGTGTCATAAAGTTAGGCACAGGTGTCAAGCTGATAGTTGAGGGTTTGAGCTCTGGACACATTTGGAGAGAATTAGTTGTTGAAGTAAGTCCAGAGCGAACCTGTAGGAGATTGTGTAGCTAATGGGGAAGGCTCAGCTCATGGTGGGTGAGATTAGGCCCTGGAATAAAATATTGAGAGCTGGTTGAGGAAGTTGGCATCTTTGTGTATACTTGGCCAGACATGCTGGTCTGGCAAGTAAGGATTATCCCTCTCTTAGCTGTTATGTGCTGATGGTGTGACCAGTTCCCTCGGACCTGGTGTTGGTGTGAGCTCTCCTGCAAGCTAGACTGAGAGTTGTAATCAGACAATTGTAAGAAAAAATAAACCCCTTAGCTTATTTACCTTAAGCTGTTTGATGGTGATTTATCAGCAAACCCAGGTGAACTGCAACAGAATTTGGTGCATGCTCTCTCATCAAACTGGACTATGAACTGCAACCTGACTATCATAACAAAATAAACCCCTTGTTCTCTTGATGGTCATTTATCAGCAACCATGCAGGAGAACTCCAACAGAATTTGATACAGGGAGTGGGGTATTGTTGAGAAATCTGACTATGTGGATTTTGTGGCTTTTGAACTGTTTTGCTGGCCAAAGTTTGAAATGTTTGTTGATTTCGAGACTATGAATTACAAATACTGTTCTACAAAGATAATGGGCCATTTGGAAAATAGCAGTGCTGAGAGAGTTGTGGATTGTTTGGGCCCAATTTGTGATGAAGGGAACAAGGACTTTGGTGAAGTTGAATTTAAAGACAATAGACTGGTTTGCTTGAAGAGGAGACCTATGTTGACGGGAGTAAAGTTCTGGATGTGGAAAGGGCAGGCAGCAGAACAGCTGCCATTACTGGAGAAATGAACTTCAGTGAAGAAAGACCTGCTTTGCACTGGGGCAGTGGAAGATATAAATACTACCACATGGCAATTCTGTAGTTTGAAAACCCAGATTCCTTCAGAGGTGAAAGCTCAAATTGAACCCATTTCTTGCTGTTTGGAAGTTTCAGCTGCCTAGAAAGAGGGTCTTCCAAAGTCAGCAGGCTAAAGTTGGTACAGCTGTGGCTCCAATGGACCAAGTTTCAACCTCATTGTGGAATCTGGCAGCCTCCCCCATATGGTACTGGTTTTGGTGTATGACTGGGGGTTCCTGGACAGCACCAAGCAGGCATAGAGTTCCTGTGAGGAAAGGTGAAGCTTATGGTTGCAGATGCAAACCCAGAGTACTCTTGGAGGAGCCAGAATCATGGGATGTATGCTGAGGTTGGCTGCAAGTGGAGATTCAGCCTAGTTTAGAGGAATTCTGCTTTTACAATTTTGAGCTGTGTGAACAGGGACTTGGATTGCCTATAATCTTTGAGCCACTGTGATTAAGTGATGAACAACAGAAGATGGACATTAACAGACAGGATGTAGTCTTAACTTGATGTTTTCCCATTGACACACTGATTCTGTTTAGGATATTTAAAAGACTTTCAGTTCCAACATTTAAATAATTTAACTTTTAATGACTGATGTTTCAAATTGGATTATAGAAACTTTTAATTTTGAACTTTTAGAATTAGCAAGATCAAATGTATTTATATTTTCCATATAATTTTTAACACTTATGGGGACAAAAATTGAAGGTTACAGTTTAAAATTTTTTTATTATTATTATTTATTCAACTGTGCGCATGTGCATGTGTATGTGCGTGCACGCGCGTGCGCGCTTGTGTGTGTCTCTGTGTGTGTAGAACCACGGACGAATTCACGAACCACCATGGACGCCTCCACCTCCTTCTGCCCCGGGATTCACAGGCTCCGCCCTACCAGGACCAGAAGCGCAGGCCGCCCCCACCTCCGCCTGGCGTCTATACGTGGGATCTGGGATCCGAATTCAGGACCTTCCGCCTGCAAGGCAGAGGCTTAACCCCTGAGCCACCTCTCCAGCCTGAAGGTTACAGTTTAAAAGTGCTATGTTTTTGTGTCAAGTTGACAAAGGATGAGTGTCAAGGTTTGAGTTCTGGGCACATTTGTAGAGAATTTAGTTATTGAGTTAAGCCCAGAGCAAACTTGTAGGAGATTGTCTAGCTAATGGTGGGTGGGATTAGGCCCTGGAATGAAATACTGAGAGCTGGTTGAATAAGTTAGCATCTTGTATATACTTGGCCAGATATAATGGTGTGGCCAGTTCCCTCAGCCCTGGTGCTGGCACATGCTCTCCTGTCAAGCTGGACTGGGAACTGTAACCTGATTATTATAAGAAAATAAGCCCCTTGTTCCCTTAAGCCATTTGATGATCATTTATCAGCAACCATACAGGGGAACTGCAATAGTGGGCTCTATGGAAATCTTAAACTATGTTGACTGACAATTGAGAGTAACAGGATGATAAAAAGTGTTTACTTATCTTAGAGCTGGAAGCAAAGATTCTCTCCTATTTGATAGGATGATTTTAGAAGTCCTCAGATGTATGGTGTTGGTCCCCTAGTCTGTTGCTTCAGTTTTCTCTGGACTCTGTTGAATTCCTGAAAACATGAGTTTCAGGAAGCCTGCTGGGACCTGGAGCAGAAAAATGGTATTAATGACTTTTAAAATGTTCAATTTCTTGGGGCTGAAGAGGTGGCTCAGGGGTTAAGCCTCTGCCTTGCAGACAGAAGGTCCTGAGTTTGGATCCTAGACCCCATGTACAGATGCCAGGCAGAAGCGGGGGCGACCTGCATTACTGGTCCTGGTAGGGCGGAACCTGTGAATCCCAGGGCAGAGTAAACAAGGAGGAAGTGGAGGCGGTCCGTGGTGGTTCCTGAATTCACCCATGGTTCTACACACACACACACACACACACACACACGCATACACACACACACATACACATAATTGAATAAATGAAAATAAATAAATTAAAATGTTTAATTTCTTTTGTGTGTGCATTTATCTATGTTTGTACAAATGTAGAGATCAAATGTCAATGTTAGATGTTTCCCTCAGTTGTTTTCTGTCTTTTTTTTTGAATTTATGAATGGTTTATTTTATAGTATGTATTTTATATTGTTTTTTTATTTATTTTTTTCCACTTATACAAACTTGATAGGTACCCCATTCCCCTTCCTCCTTCACGTCTCCTTGGATCCCTTGCATCCTCTCCACTTTTCCCCTTCCTTTCCTCTTTCCCTCCCTTTCTCCCATTCTCCCCCATCCCTGGAGCATCCTTTAGTGTGCATGTCAAACTTCCCTCTGGGTCCTCCTCTCTGATGAGGTGTAAGAACTCAGTAGCATTGCCTAGAGCTCTTTCTTGTGTTCGAACCCCTTTAGTATAGGAACATTGTTGTGGCTGTTAAACCCTTGCTTCTAAGGATCCTAGTGACTGTGATCCATGCTAGACTTTGAGGGGTCAATGATATGTTGGTCATTGCACAGGTCATGCAAAGTTCTATTATGATTACTTCATCCCTAACTTGTATGGAGTATCTTGTGTATTGTTGTTGCTCCTCCCCATCTTTAGGCTCTTACAATCTTACCGCCCCCTCTTCCACAAATTTCCCTGAGCTTTAGGATGGGCAGAGATTAGGCTGGCCTGGTTCCAGGTGGTTGATGTAGGGTCTCTGATGTTCTGAATTATGGTTTGTTGATTTTTTTTTTCAGTTTTGCTGCTCCTCCACCTCCCTTACCTCCATCCTGATGGGTCTTGGATGTTACCCCCTGGCCAGAGATAAAAAGCTGTTAAAATAGAGTCTTATTATAAAAGTAGATTCAAAGGTAGATGGAATAAAAGTAGGAGACCGCAGTGAAGGGGGGTCAGTCTCTCATTTGCAAAATGGTTACCTTCTATCTGCCAGACTGAATGGCCTCCCTTTCTGGTGAGATCATACCCCATCAGTTTCAAGTGATCAGGAAGGAAAGTCTGTGGGCTTAAGCAGAGGTCTCATTACTTACTTGCAGTCCTCGATGGTGGCCTATTTTCTCTGTTATAGCATGATCCCCTCTCTCCTTGTTGCTGGTGGGGCCCTCCTTCCCCTTCCCTCCTGTTTATAATCTTTTCAATTACTGTAGGTATTACAGAGATTTATCTTTGAGTGTGTCTCTAAGTGGGTTTGGTACTAGGATCCACCTATTTTTTGAGAATGTTCTTTCATTGAACCAGAAGCTCACGGATTCCACAGTAAGCCCCAAGACTCTTCCCGTTTTTGTGCCATGTGTTTTGGTTTTTATGTGGGTACTAGAGATCTGAATTCAGGTCCTCATGCTTGCATGACAAACAGTCTCTTTTAATATAGGATTTTTCTTTGTATTCCATACTGACTCCTAAGGATGACCTTGAACTTCTAATCTTTCTGCCTCTACCTTCCAAATGCATCATAGCACTCTACTTACACTTTTCCTTTGAAAATCAAATGAAAGTCAATTCATTATCTGGACTTGTCAAAATGTAAATGGAACCAGAGGAAATTATGTTAAGTGAAACTTGCAAGGCACAAAAAGGACAAATATTTGTTTTCACTTATATGTAGAATGAAAAAAGAAACAAACAAAGGCATAGAAATGGGATGTGTAAATGTGGTTACCAGTAGTCACAGGTAGGGGAAATAAATTTTGTTAAAAGAACATAAAGTTGCAATAATAAGCTTTGAGGATGAAAGTGCTATATGGTGCTATAGTTACTATTACATGTTCTATACTGGAAATATACAAAAATAGCAGATATTAAATATTTTTACCACAAAGCAAATTAAGTTATGGCTCAGTTAATTAGCTTGATTGTGTAATTATTTCCCAATGTATACATATTTTATACATACGATATCCTTGGAATTTATGATTTATTTTTAAGTACCATTAGTACAGTAAATTGGATAAATATTCTCCAAGATCACCTGAGATTTTTGAAATGAGTTAGAGGAATTCTTAGGAACACATGGTGAATACATACTGAATCTTTTGGATTCTAACCTTTTGGCATCTTTCATCTCAGAAATAGTTTCAATTTGTTCTCAGTTTATAGATGAATTTAAAAAACACACCTTCTTTCCAGAATGCACCTTTCCAGAATGCAGTCAAACTCCAATGTCCCATACTGATATTTCATCTTTCTTAACATTTTCTAGGTAAAAGACATTTCAACCACTTGAGTAATCTCTTTAGCATTTAGACTTCATTTTCACAATTCATTAATGAGACAACTAACGCTTCTTAAATGTTGTCTTTATAAATTGCAGACTAACAAAATGAAAAAAGACATGACGTGTCTTAGTTTTAAAATTGTATGAGATTATAAATGTTCCATTCCTCTAAAATGTTGCTGTTCTTAGGACTGGAGAGATGTCTCAGTCAGTAAAGCACTGACTCAAAATAAGATTTAAAGCAAATTTCTCTGCTTTTCTTAATCATGAGAAAGGCCTTTTGCTTGTTTTCCAGTCCTAGTCTGACATGTCCTTCATGTACATCTGACATGGCAGGACTGTGGGCAAGTCATGGAGCATCAGGGCTTCTTTGGAGAATTCATGTTTACATACCACTGTTTTGCCTCTGACTTCTCCATGTTTTCAGAAAAAGATGTCTTTAAATTCTGGAAATACCATTTTACTAAAGGGCATTGTATTTTGTCTTGATAAGCTGTTAGTCTAATGATCCTAACTGTGAGTTCTCAAAGGTACTCTCAGGCATCTGGGGATTCTTAGAAAGGTACCAGATGGCGAATATGGCAGCGAAGTGGCACAGATGAGGAAATTAAAAAAAAGCCTATATTCTCTCATAAATGGAACATCTGCTCATAGTGACACAAAATAAACTGATGTGACAGTCTAAAAGACAGATTTCTTACCCAGAAACTGATGTGAATTTTTTAGCTTTATTTTAGAGAAGATAGCTTTATTATACTTTTTAAAATTGAGACAAAATATTTGTAAATATTTATGAGAAATAATATGATAATTATATTCCCGTATACAATATTTGAGTCTCAAATCAGGGTTCTCTAAGTTGGAAATATTAATTCTCTTCTACTTACTGTGAAATATAGATTATTATAAATAATATTTATTTAGAACTTTTTTCTGTCTGACACATGTTTGTTAAACTCTTTCCATCTTTCTTCCCTGTTACATCCCAGTCTCTATTGACCACTGTTGTACTATGTTTCTTCTGCTTTCTGAAAATGAGTGAGAACATGGTATTTTTATTGGGATATATGGCCTTATTTAACCTAAAGTAATGTTTTTAGATTTATTTTCTGAGAATCCTAAACTAACTATAGGGAATAGTGTTATAGGGGTGTAGGTATCTGTTCAATACAATAATTTTATTATTTTTGAATATTTGCTCAGTAGTAGGATAGCAAAATCACATGTTACTTCGAATTTTATTTTTTTTTAAAGAAATCAAATTCTATTCCTACAATGACTATATTAATTCACATTCCTACTGTGGCAGTCAGCCTGCATGATTGCTGGTAAATGACCATCAAGTGGCTTAAAGGAACAAGGGGTTTATTCTCTTACTATTTCTGGTTACAGTTCTTAGTCCAGCTTGACAGGAGAGCATGCACCAACACCAGGGCCGAGGGAACTGGCCACACCATCACTGCATAACGGCTGAGAGATGGACAATCCTTACTTGCCAGACCAGCATGTCTGGCCAAGTGAACAGAAGGATGCCAACTCTCTCAACCATCTCTCTGTGATTTATCCAGGGCCTAATCCCACCCACCATGGTCTTCCCCATCAGCCAGACAATATCCTTCAAGTTTGCTCTGGGCTTAACTCAACCATCAACTCTCTACAACTGTGCTCAGAGCTCAAACCTTCAACAGTCAAGTTGACACCTGTACCTAACTATGACACTCCACCCTTGTCAACTTGACACAAAAACAATAGCACTTTTAAACTGTAACCTGTTCTTGTCTGCACAGATGTCAAAAGTTATCTTTTAAAATACAAATATGTTTCATGGACAAATTTAAAATGTTTCTCATTAAAAGTTCAGTTCCAACATTTTAAAAGTTCAAAGTTCTTAACCTTCTTAAATTAGACATAAGTTAAACACTTTAAAACAGATAAAACATTAAAAAAAGATTTTAAACAATAAGAAAACATTAAAAAGATCAAAGTCCAGAAAAAAAACACAACCTTTTCTTCAACGTCCATCTTCTGTTGCTCATCATGTAGTCAAGGCGGCTCAAGGCGGCTCAAAGATTCTAGGGATTCTAGGCATTCCCAGTCCCTGTTTGCAGCTCAAAGTTGAATAAGCAGAGTTCCTCTGAACCAGGCTGAATCTTCAATCGCAGTCATCCTCAGCAACAGTCCCACAGTTCTGGCATCTCAAACACAACCCTGGGTTCTCCTCTGCAGCTTTAAGCTTCACCATCTCTTGCAGGAACTCTACGTCTGCCACTTGCTCTCTGTGATTTTTTTTTAATTTTTTTATTATTATTATTATTTATTCAACTGTGTGCATATGCGTGTGTATGTGCGCACGCGCGCGTCTATGTGTGTGTGTGTGTGTGTGTCTGTGTAGAACCACAGACGAATTCGCAAACCTCCATGGACGCCTCCAAACCACCATGGACGCCTCCACCTCCTTCTGCCCCGGGATTCACAGGCTCTGCCCTACCAGGGCCAGAAGCACAGGCCGCCCCCGCTTCTGCCCGGCGTCTATACGTGGGATCTGGGATCCGAATTCAGGACCTTCTGCCTGCAAGGCGGAGGCTTAACCCCTGAGCCACCTCTCCAGCCCAGCTCTCTGTGATTTATCCAGGGCCTAATCCCGCCTACCATGGGCTGGGTCTTCCCCATCAGCCAGACAATTTCCTTCAAGTTTGCTCTGGGTTTAACTCAACCATCAACTCTCTACAACTGTGCCCAGAGCCTCTCAACAGTCAAGTTGACACCTGTGCCTAACTATGACACCTACCAACAGCATCTAAGAGTTTGTTTTCTTTGTGTCCTCACCAGCATTTTCTATCTCTTCTCTCTCTCTCTCTCTCTCTTTCTGGTTGTAGCCATTCTAAATTGGCTGAACTTATATCTCAATGTAGCTATGATTTGGATTTTCCTGATGGTTAATGATGTTGAACATGTGTTTCATATACTTGCTGATTATTCAAACATTTTCTTTTCAGAAATATCTATTCAGATTGTTTTTCCATTCTTTATTCACATTAAAACATCTTTTCAGTTGCTTGAGTTTTTATTATGGATAGTAGTCCATTTTTTTTTTAAATTTATATTTATTTTTCCCCATTTATACAAGCTCAATAGGTACCCCAGTCCCCTCCCTCCCTCCACCCTTCCCCAGTTCCCCTTGCACCCTTCCCCCCTTTCCCCTTCCTTTCACTCCCCTCCTTCTCCTTCTCCCAGTGCCTCCCCCTTTCCCTCCCTCCTATTCCCTGGAGCATCCTTTTGTGTGAATGTCAAACTTCCCTCTGAGTCCTCCACTCTAGAGAGGTTTAAGGACTCAGTGGCATTGCCCAGAGCCCTTTCTTGGGCTCCCCGTTGATATGGAAACACTATTATGACTGTTAATCTCTTGCCTCTAAGGATCTTAGTGCCTGTGATCCATGCTAGACTTTGGGGGGTTGTTGACATGTCATTCATTGCGCAGGTTATGCAAAGTCTGATTATGGTACTGCAGTCCTAACTCACGTGGAGTATCTTGCATATTGTTGGTCCTCCCTATCTTTAGGCTCTTACAATCTTGCTGCCTCCTCTTCCACATGTTTCCTTGAGTTTTAGGATGGGAAGAGATTTGGCTGGTCTGGTTCCAGGTGAATAATGTAGGGTCTTTGGTGTTCTGAATTATGGTTCGTTGTTGATTTCAGTTTTGCTTTTCCTGCACCTCCCTTGGCTCTATCCTGATTGGTACTGGAAGTCATTGCCTAACCAAAGATAAAAGGCCATTTAAATGAAGATCTTACTATAAGAGGAGATTGAAAGGTAGATGGAATAGGAAGAGGAGACTGCAGTGGAGGGGGGTGGATCAGTCTCCCATTTGCAGGATGGTTACCAACTATCTGCCAGTCCATATAGCCTCCTTGATTGGTGAGTTCAAACCTCCTCAGCTGCAAGTGCCCAGGAAGGAAAGTGAGAGTGAGCTTCACCAGATGTCTCGCAAATTACTTGCAATACTTGATGGTGACCTCTTTTCTCTACTGAAGCATGCTCCCCTCTCTCCTTACTTCTGGGGGGGGGCTCCTCCTTCTCCTTCCCTCCTTTTTTAAATCTTTGCTATTACTATAGGTATTACAGATTTATCTTTGAGTGTGTCATTAAGTGGGTGGTACTAGGATCCATCTATTAGGGAGTACACGTGACACTTAATTTTCTGTGTCTGGGATATTTCACTCAATCTAATTTTTTTTAATTCCATTCATTTCCAGGCAAATTTCACTAATTCATTTTTTTGATGGCTGAGTTGTATTTATGAATAGTAGTTCCTTGTAAGGAAAATACTTTGCAAGTGTTTTCTGTGATTCTGTATGTTGAATTTTCACTCTGTTGTTTTCTTCTGCAGAAGCTTCTTAGATTGTGGTAGTTTTATTTGTCTATTTTTACTTTTGTTGCCTGTGCTTTTGGGGTTCTTTCCAAAAAGTCTTTGGCTCTACCAAAGTCTTGAAACAATTATAATAGGTTTCATTTGAATAATTTTATATTTTCAGGTACTTCATTTAAGTTCAAGGTTCATATCAGCTTATTTTTGCATATAGTTTGAGATAGTGATCTAATTTCATTCTTTGTCATTCATGTATTCACTTTTTACCAATAGTATTTGTGAAGAGACTGTTCTTTCTTCAGTATGTAGAGTTGGGGCCTTTGTAAAAAAAATTGGTTGGTTGAATGATCATGGGATGCTTAATGGGTCTCCATTCTGCTACAACGGTCTACATTTTTTTTATTCCAATATTGTGTTATTGTAGCTTTGTAGTATGTTTGGAAATCAGGTATTATAGCTTTTAGCTTTTTTTTCTTACTCTATAAAGATCACCTTGACTGTACTAGATTTTTTATGGCTCTATATGAACTTTATGTTTTTCCTATTTATATGCCATTGGTATTTTGATGGAGATTGCCTTCAGTCTACTGATAACTTTTGATATTAGAGTCATTATAGAATATTAATTTTTCTAATCTTTGAGAATAAAATAGCTTTCCTTTTCTTTGTGCCCCATATTTCTTTCAATAATGTTTTATAATTTTCATTATAGAAAACTTTTTCATTTTCTGGTCAAATTTATTCCTATTTACAAATACTGTCTTTCCTTTCCTTTTAACATTGTAAATGGGATAATTTCTTAAACATTTTACCATCAAGTTGGTTATTAGTGCATAAAACACTACTGTATTATATATTGATTTTGTATTCTGCAACTTTACTGAACTTATCAGTTCCAAGAGTTTTATAATGGGAGTCATTTGTTCTCTGTATTAAGTCATGGATAAAAGAAGTATGGATAACTTGATTTCCTCATTCCCAATTTGGACCTTTACTTCTTTCTCTTGACTACTCTCTCATTAAGACTTCCAGTACTACATTAGTAACAGTGACAAAAATGAGCATCCCTGTCTTATTCCAGACCTCAAGCAATGAAAAGCTACATTTCCAGTGTGTTTTGTTTACCCATAGTCCACCTAAACAGCTTTCTATAAGAAAGCCACTGCCTGACTCAACTGTGGTGCCACTGGAATTGGTTCTGATAGCATTTATTGGAAATATATGGGTAAATAAGTGGGTAGAATAGGTGGTCTGTACTTGCTCGGTATATTTTTAATTCTGTGATTATTTTCTTCTCAACATTTATATTTAAAACATCTTTGGTTTTGAGACTACAGGCACTTGCAGGAACTCTTCTCCTCAATGGTGGCATGATGCTGACTGAAATTCAATCTTTTTAATTAACAAATATGAATTAAAACCAGGACCTGCCTCTCAGGATCTTTGTAAACTAAATCTCCAGTGCATGGGATTTGGTAGATCCTTAAAAATGTTTATTCTTTGATTCCATTTCGAAGATACATAGGAAGTATTTTGGGACCAGCTGGACTCACAGAACCTTAAAATGCTTTAATGATATCTTGGTCCCTGGGTAGAAATTTGGAGTTTCAATTTCTTCTCACTTTGCTGCTTATTAGCTATATTCCTTTTGACAATTCATTTAATCTGCATATGTTTTAGCATGTGCAACTTTAAAAACACAAATTATAATCATCTCCTTTAAAGGATAATACTTGGAACTGTATGAGTTTATAATTATAGATCGCTTCATGTGGTATATGAGCATGATTTTATTTTTACTCATAGTGGAAGGTAAGTTATGGATCTCTTTTGTCTAGTTACAGAATGGTCATTTTGAGTATTAAGTTTTCATAGGATAAAGACAAAGAACAAAGAGGCCTGTCCTGCCATATAATCTTTCATATTTCTGTCCTCTTCAGGAACCCCACTATATGCTAAGAAAATATTACTTCAGAAACATCTTCCTAAAGAGCCCTCTCTGCATTCCTAGATGCTCTCAGCACTTTGTGATTTTTGGTCCTTGTGACCCTGTTCATCTGGGCTTCCACAGATATATTGATCTTCAAATCCTTTTTATTTATTATCTTTAGATCAACAATTAAGCACAGATGACAAATTGATATCTACTCAGGAGGACTGCACTACATTGAGAAAGGAACACAAATAATCATCAGATGACTGATATCAAAACATGAAGAAGCCCAGAGTTTTGTAACAGTTCTATTTTCTCCCACATTTTATTTTTTACCTCAATTATACAAGCTCAATAGGTACCCCTGTCCTCACCCTCCCTCCTCCCCTCTCCAGTCCCCCCTTTATCCATTCCTTTCACCCCCCTTCTTCTCTCCCCCTCTCCCAGTGCCTCCCCCTGCTTCCCTCCCACCCCTTGGAGCATCTTTTTTGTGTGAATGCCAAACCTCCCTCTAAGTACTCCACCCTAGTGAGGGGTAAGGACTCAGTGGCATAGCCCGGGGAGCCTGTTAGTATGGGAACTCTATTATGTCTGTTAGTCCCTTGCCTCTAAGGATCCTACTGCCTGAAGCCTTGTCCCCTGTGATCCATGCTAGACTTTGGGGGGTTGTTGACACATCAGCCACTGCACAGGTCATGCAAAGTCTGATTATGGCTACTGCAGCCCTAACTTGTGTGGAGTATCTTGAATATCATTGGTCCTTCCCATCTTCAGGCTCTTGCCACCCCCTCTTCTGCAATATTCCCTGAGCTTTAGGCTGGGGAGAGATTTGGCTGATCTGGTTCAAGGTGAATAATGTCTTTGGTGTTCTGAATTATGGTTTGTTGTTGATTTTAGTTTTTGTTTTCCTGTACTGCCCTTGGCTCCATCCTGATTGGTATTGAAGATCACCTCCTAATCAAAGATAAAAGACTTTAAATTAAGATATTAATATAAGAGGAAATTCAAAGGTAGATGGAATAAGAGTAGGACACCACAGTGAGGTGGGGGGGGGAATTCAGTGTCCCATTTACAGGATGGTTACCATCTATCTGCCAGTCCCTATATCTCCCTGATTGATGAGATCAAACCTCCTCAGACACAAGTGACCAGGAAGGGAAGTGAGACTGAACTTTACCAGATGTCTTGCTACTTACATGCAATGCTAAAGCATGATCCCCTCTCTCCTTTTTTCTGGTGAGACCTTCGTCCCCTTCCCTCCTGTTTATAATCTTTGCAATTACAATATGTATTACAGAGATTTACCTTTGAATATGTCCCTAAGTGGGTTTGGTACTAGGATCCACCTATTAGGGAGTACTATGGCATTTAATTTTCTGTGTTTGGGATACTTCTCACTCAATCTAATTTTTTCCTAATCCATCCATTTCCCAGCAAATTTCATTAATTCATCTTTTTTGATGGCTGAGTAGTATTCCATTGTATAAATGTACCACATTTTCCTTATCCACTCGTCAACTGTTGGACATTTGGGTTGATTCCATGACTTTGCAATTGTAAGTACTGCTGCAATGAATATGGTTGTAATTGTGTCACTGCAGTGAATTTTTGCATTATGCGGGATTATTCCCAGAAGGGTTATAACAGTGTCATATGGCATTTCAATATGTAACATTTTTAAAAATCGCCAAATTGATCTCCAGAGTGGTTGTATAAGCATGCATTCCCACCAGCAATGTAGGAGAGTTCCCTTCTCTCCACATCCTCTCCAGCATATGGTGGTGTTTGTATTGTGGATTTTTGCCATCCTGACTGGGTTAAGATGACATCTCAAGGAGGTTTTGATTTGTATTTCCTTGATAGCTATGAATGTGGAGCATTTTAAAAGATATTTGGTAGACATTTCAATTTCATCCCTGAAAAAGTTTCCTTTGAGTTCCCAGTCCCATTTTTTAATTGTGCCATTTATCTCCATGGTGTTTAGTTTTTTAAGTTCTTCGTGCAGGCTGGATAATAGAGCTCTATCAGATATGTGGTTAGTGAAGATTTTCTCCCATTCTGTGGATTGCCTTTTTGCTTAGTTTACAATCTCTTTATCTGAACAGAAGCTTTTTAATTTTGTAAAATCCCATCTGTTCAGCGTTGGTTCTAGTGACTGTGCTATTGGATTTCTGTTTAAAACTGTTGGCCTTGCCTGATCAGCTCGAGGGAGTTCCCTACCTTTTCAACTAGGGTTTTTATAGTCTTGTGTCTAATATTAAGGTCCTTGATCTGTTTGGAATTAATTTTTGTGCATGGTGACAAGTATGGGTCCAGTTTTAATCTTCTGCATGTAAATATCCAGCACCTTTTGTTGAAGATGTTGTTCTTTTTCCATTGAATTTTTGGGCCCCCTTTTCAAAGATCAAATGGCTGTAATTGTGTGGGCCTATATCTGGGTGTTTAACTTTTATCCATTGTTCTACATGCCTATTTTGGAGCCAGTACCAGGCTGTTTGTATTACTGTGGATTTTTAGTATAGATTAAGGTTTAGTATGGTGATACCTCCAGCAGCGTTTTTGTTATTCAGAATTGTTTTTGCTATTCTGGGCCTTTTGTACTTCCATATAAATTTTGAGATTGTTTTATCAATTTCTTTAAAGAAATTGGCTGGCAATTTTGTTTGGTATAGTGTTAAATCTGTATATTGCTTTTGGTAGGGTGGTTATTTCTATTATGTTGATTCTGCCAATCCAGGCACACCTTTTGGTGCCTTCTGTAATTTCTTTCTTTAGGGTTTTACAGTCTTCAATGTAGAGGTTTCTCACTTCTTTGGTTAGATTTATACCAAGGTACTTCATTTTTTTAGGGATTATAGTAAATAGTGTTGTTTCTCTTAGGACTTTTTCCACTTTTTTCATCCTTGGTTTATAGGAAGACCACTGATTTTTGCACATTTATTTTGTAACTTGCCATCCTGCTGAACTTCTGTATTAGTTCCAGGATTGTATACTCTTGTCTTATGGCTGTAGCTAAGACTTCAAGTACAATATTGAATAGAAGTGGTGAGAGTTGACAGCCTTGTCTAGTTCCCGATCAAAGCGGGAATGCCTCAAGTTTTTCCCCATTGAGTATAATCCTTGGTGTTGGCTTGTTGTATACAGCTTTTATTATGTTGATAAAGGTTCCTCCCATTCCAACTATCTCTAGGGATAGTTTTTATCGTAAAGGGATATTGGATCTTGTCAAAAGCTTTTCTGCATCTATTGAGAGTATCACTTGGTCTTGGACTTTGGATTGGTTTATATGGTGGATTACATTTATTGATTTTTGTATGTTGAACCAAACTTGAGTGCCTGGGATAAAGCCTACTTGATCACAGTGAATGATCTTTTTGATATGTTTTTGAATCTGATTTGTTAAGATTTTCTTGAGAATCTTTGCATCTATGTTCATCAAAGAGATTGTCCTATACTCCCTTTCCCCAGGATGCCACGCAGTCCAGCTAGGCCACACTGTGACCTAGGTAAGCTCCTCTTGCTCACCCCAAAACCCCAGGCAACCCACTAGTCTCAGCTCCTCCCACCAGCCAGCTGGAACAGGCGCTGCTCCAGGATGGGGGACGACCCCTGGGCAATGACCCAGCTCCCCAAGTCAATTGCGCCTGCCACCGCCACCTCCTCCCTTTCCCCACCTGCTTGGGACTCCGTGCAGTCCAGCCAGGGCACATTGCAACCTAGGTAAGCTTCCCAGGCAGCCCACTAGTCCCAGCTCCTTCTAACAGCCAGTCAGCGGGAGCAGGAGCTGCTCTAGGCCAACTAATTCAGTTCAGTGAAAAACACACAGAAATTGAAAGAAGATCTTAAGAGATAAAATGACAATGCCCAAGTCAAAGTGCAAATCCATGAGAAACAAAACCCAAGAAAACAAATCTCCCACTGAAGGAATTAATCCCATAATGATAGACTCCAACCAGAACAAATCCATGGAAAATAGCCAAAAAAACTTGACCCAAGATAATGACTTTCAAAACATGATCATTACCATGATCAATACTATGAAAGAGGAAATCTGGGAGGAATTAAATAACCGCATCAACTACTTTGAAGAGGAACACAACAGACACTTGGAAGAGTCGAGAAAAACAGTGCAAGAAACAAAAATAGGCATAGATCAGTTAAAACAGACTCAAGCAGAGTTTAAAACTGAACTAAAAGACAAGTTATCTTCAACTTAGAACTCAACAGAGACTCTTATCAGCAGAACTAATGAAGCAGAAAATAGAATTTCAGACCTTGAAGACAAAGTGGGAGTATTAACCAGATCAATGGAAGAGGTTGTTAAAACCAAAAAGATACTTGAGAGAAATATTCAAGAGTTATGGGACACCCTGAAGAAGCCTAACATGTGTATTCATGGAATACCAGAGCAAGAACTCAAAATACCACATCGGAGGAAATTTTTCAAATGATCATCAAGGAAAACTTTCCTCATTTAAAAAAAGAGAGGCCCATCCATATACAAGAAGCATTCTGCACCCCAAAGAGATATGAGCAAAATAGAAACTCAAATAAGAGTTAAAACACTCCACATTCAAGACAAAGAAATGGTGCTGAGAGCTTCAAGGGAAAAAAAAAAACAAGTCATTTTTAAAGATAAACCTATTAAAATAACAAATGACTTCTCAATGGAAACAGTAAAAGCAAGAAGAGCTTGGAGAGACATACTTCAAGTATTGAATGAGGAAAAATGTCAACCCAGGCTGATATACCCCGCAAAACTATCAGTCATGATTGAAGGAGAAAGAAAAATTTTCCAGCACAAATATAACTTGAAGAGATACATGTCCACCAAACCAGGCCTTCAAAAATGCTAGAAATGATAGTCAAGCTTAAAGAAAAAAACAAGCATATCCAGGAGGACAGAAGGGAAGTATAATACCACCAAAACCTAAAAGTGAAACAATATACTTACTAAAGCCACTAAACATAATAAATATCTGGAATTAAAAATAAATTCTCCATTATATCATTAAATGTTAATGGAATTAACTCACTGATCAAGAGACACAGATTACAAACTTGGATTAAAAAATCACAACCCATCAATCTGCTGCATGCAGGAAACCCATCTCACCACAAAAGATAGGCATATCCTAAAAATAAAAGGCTGGTCAAAAATTCTGCAAGCTAATGGAACCAGGAAACAGGCAGGGATAGTCATTATGCTATTGGACAAAGTGGACTACAAACCAAAAAAAAAAAAATCATAAGAGACACAGATGGATACTACATTTTAGTCACAGGTACAATTCACCAGGAAGACGTCACAATACTGAACATATATGCACCCAATACGGGCCCCCCCACATTCATTTAAACAAACCCTACAATGTCTAAAGTGAGAAATCAACCCCAAAATGATAATTCTTGGGGACTTCAACATTGCCCTCTCAACATGGGATACATCAACAGGTAAAAAACTTAACAGAGCCATTTTGGAACTTAATCAAACTCTTAAAGAAATGGACCTTACAGATCTCTATCAAACTTTTCATCCACGCAGCAAAGAATACACATTTTTCTCAGTAGCACACGGAACTTTCTCTAAAATAGATCACGTATTGGGCCACAAAATGAATCTACACATATAAAAAAGTTGAAATTCTAACCTGTGCCCTCTCAGACCACCATGGCCTAAAGCTGGACATCCACAACACAACGAACTAGAGAAAATACACTAACTCCTGGAAACTTAACAATATGATGCTGAATGAGAACTGGATTCAGGAAGAAATTAAAAAGGAAATTCAAGATTTCCTGAAAGTGAACGATAATGAAAATACAACTTACCAAAATCTATGGGACACAATGAAAGCTGTCCTAAGAAGTAAGTTCATAGTTCTTAATGTCTATATCAAAAAAATGGAAACATCAGAAATAAATAACAATGCAGCTTAAAGCTTTAGAGACACAAGAGCAATCTGATCCTAAAAGCAATAGAAGAGAGGAGATTAGCAAAATAAGGGGAAAAATATCCAAAATCGAGATTAGGAAAAGCATACAGAAAATCAACCAGTCAAAAAGCTGGTTTTTTGAAAAAAAATCAATAAGATTGATGAACCCCTAGCTTAATTAACCAAAAGATGAGAGAGAAAATCAAATTAACAAAATTAGAAAAGAAAATGGAGTTATCACTATTGATACCCAAGAAATCCAGAGAATTATAACATCATATTTCAAAAACTTATACTCTGTGAAATTTTACAACACAAAAAAGATGGATGAATTTCTAAGTAAACACAACTTACCTAAATTGAATCGGGAAGTTGTGAATTATTTAAATAATCCTATACCATATGAGGAAATCGAGGAAGTAATCTCGAATTTTTCCACCAAAAAATGTCCTGTACCACATGGATTCAGCACAGAGTTCTACCAGACATTTAAGGAGCCAATAACACCAATACTCCTTAAACTGTTTTATCAAATAGCAAAGGAAGGAACACAACCAAATTCCTTCTCTGAAGCTAATATCGTCTTAATCCCAAAACCTAATAATGATACACTTAAAAAAGAAAACTATAGGCCAATCTCTCTGATGAACACAGATGCAAAAATTCTCAACAAAGTCTCAGCAAAATGTATTCAAAAACTTATCAAAAAGATCATTCATGGGGGTCTAGAGAGGTGACTCAGAGGTTAAGCCTCTGCCTTTCAGGTGGAAGGTCCTGAGTTCGGATCCTAGACCCCATGTATAGACGCCAGGCAGAAGTGGTGGCAGCCTGTGTTTTTTGTCCTGGTAGGGCAGAGCCTGTGAATCCTGGGGCAGAGTAAACAAGAAGGAGGTGGAGGCGGTCCATGGTGGTTCCCGAATTTGCCTGTGGTTCTACACACACACACACACACACACACACACACACACACACACATTCATACATTCATACACATACATGCACACATGCACAATTGAATAAATAATAAAAATTTTAAAAAAAGATCATTCATGGGGATCAAGTAGGTTTTATCCCAGGAACACAAGTTGGTTCAACTTATGCAAATTAATAAATGTAATTCACTATATAAACCAGTCCAAAATCCAAGACCACATGATATTCTGGATAGATGCAGAAAAAGCTTTTGACAAGATCCAACAGCCCTTTATGATCAAAACGCTAGAGACAGTTGGAGTGGAAGAAACCTTTATCAATATAATAAAAGCTGTATACAACAAACCCACAGCAAGGATTCTACTCAATGGGGAAAAACTTAAAGCATTCCTGCTTCAATCAGGAACTAGACAAGGTTTTCCACTCTCACTACTTCTATTCAATATTGTACTTGAAGTTTTAGCTAAAGCCATAAGACAAGAAAGGGACATAAAAGGGATTCAAATTGGCAAGGAAGAAATCATTATCTCTATTTGCTGATGACATGATACTATACCTGGGTGATCCCAAAAACTCCACCAGGAAGCTCCTGGAACTAATACAGAAGTTCATCAGGGTGGCAGGATACAAAATAAACATATAAAAATCAGTGGCCTTCCTATATGCCCAGAATGGCCTTCCTATATGCCCAGAATGAAAGAAGTGAAAAAGCCCTGAGAGAAACAATACCATTTACTGTAGCCCCTAAAAAAATGAAATACCTTGGTATAAACCTAACCAAGGAAGTAAGAAGTAAGAGACCTTCATAATAAAAACTTTAAAACCGTAAAGAAAGAAATTGCGGAAGATACCAGAAGGTGGAAAGACCTCCCATGTTTCTGGATTGGCAGAATCAATATCGTAAAAATGACCATCCTACCAAAGGCAATATACAGATTCAATGCTATACCAATTAAAATCCCAAAGCAATTCTTTAAAGAAGTTGACCAACCAATCTCAAAATTCATATGGAGGCACAAAAAACCGAGGATAGCAAAAATAATCCTGAATAACAAAAACACTCCTGGAGGTATCACCATACCAAACCTTAGTCTATACTACAAATCCATAGTTGTAAAAACAGCTTGGTATTGGCTCCAAAATAGACACACAGATCAATGGATAAGGGTTGAAGACCCAGATATAGGCCCACACAATATTAGCCATTTGATATTTGATGAAGGGGCTCAAAAATGCAGTGGAAAAAGAACGGCATCTTCAACAAATGGTGGTGGCAAAATTGGATCTCCACAGGCAGAAGATTAAAACTGGACCCGTACTTGTCACCATGTACAAGACTTAATTCCAAATGGATGAAGGACCTTGATGCAAGGCCAGAAACTATAAAAACCATAGTTGAAAGGGTAGGAAACTCCCTCGAGATGATTGAACTAGGCCAACAGTTCCTAAATGGACATTCAATTGCACAGTTACTACAATCAACACTCAAAAGATAGGATCTTGTGAAATTAAAGAGCTTCTGTTCAGATAAAGAGATTGTAACTTGAGCACAAAGGCAACCCACAGAATGGGAGAAAATCTTCACTAACCACATATCTGATAGTGCTCTACTGTCCAGAGTGCACTAAGAACTTAGAAAACTGAACACCAAGGAAACAAATGGGGCAATTAAAAATGGGCCTTGGATCTTAAAAGAAACTTTACCAGGGATGAAATTAAAAGCTCTAACAAATATCTTAAAAAATGCTCCGCATCCATAGCCATCAGGGAAATGCAAATCAAAACTTCCCTGAGATATCATCTCACCCCTGTCAGGATGGCAAAAATCCAGAATACACACAACACCAAATGCTGGAGAGGATGTGGAGAGAAGGCAACTCTCTTACATTGCTGGTGGGAATGTAGGCTCATACAACACTCTGGCGAGCCACCTGGCAATTCTTAAAGAAATTAAAGATTGAAATGCTATATGATCCTGCTATTCCACTTTTGGAAATAACCCCCCCCCCATACAGCAAAAATTCACCTCGATAGCACAAGCACGACCATATTCATAGCAGCACTGTTTACAATAGCAAAGTCATGGAATCAACCCAAATGTCCAACAGTTGATGAGTGGATAAGGAAAATGTGGTACATTTATATAATGGAATCCTACTCAGCCATCAAAAATGATGAATTAATGAAATTTGCCAGAAAATGAATGGAATTAGAAGCAATTATATTGAGTGAAGTATCCCAGACACAGAATTATGTGCTGTATGTACTCCTTAATAGGTGGATCACAGTACCAAATCCACTTAGAGACACTCAAAGATAAATCTCTGTAATACCTACAGTAATTGCAAAGATTATGAACAGGAGGGATGGGGAAGGAAGGCCTCACTAGAAACAAGGAGAGAGGGGACCATGTTACAACAGAGAAAATAGGCCACCATCAAGGACTGCAAGGAAGTAATGAGACATCTGGTTAAGTTCACAGACTTTCCTTTCTGATCATTTGCAACTGATGGGGAATGATCTCACCAAAAGGGTGGGCATATAGGCTACCTGATAGAAAGTAACCATTTTGCAAATGAGCGACTGACCCCTCACTCACCACGGTCTCCTAATTTTATTCCGTGTACCTTTGAATATACTGTTATAATGACACTCTAATTTAAAAGGTTTTTATCTCTGGTCAGGGGGTGACATCCAATACCCATCAGGATGGAGTCACGGGCATTGCACGAGCAGGAAAAGTGAAAAAAAAAAAAAACCCAACAAACCATAATTCAAAACATCAGAGACTCTATATCAACCACCTGGAACTGGGCCAGCCTAATCTTTTCCCATTTTGAAGCTCAGGGAAATTTGTGGAAGAGGGGGCGATAAAATTGTAAGAGCACAAGGATGGGAGGAGTAATGATATGCAAGATACTCCACACAAGTTAGTAGGGCTGAAGCAATTATAATAGGACTTTGCACGACCTGAGCAATGTCCAACATATTATTGACCCCATAAAGTCTAGCATGGACTAAAGACACTAGGATCCTTGGAGGCTAGAGATTGACAGCCACAGTAGTGTTCCTTTGCTTAAGGGGAACATAGGAAAGGGTTCTGGGAAATGCTTCTTGGTCCTTGCACCTCATTGGAAAGGAGATCCCAGAGGAGAGTTTGGCATGCACATTAAAGGATGCTCTGGGGATGGAGGGGAGGCACTCGGGGATGGGGAGGGGGGGAGTGAAGAGATGGAGCAGGGGGGTCAGGGGGGTGGAGGAAGGGAGGGGACCGGTGTACATGTTAAGATTGCATGATCAGAAATAAAAGAAAAAGAGTCCCTTTTTTTCACCCCACCCCGCTCCGCCGGCAGGGACGCGTATGCGAGATCCAGCCGGGCCTCACCGCGCGCTCTAGGACCCCAGGTCAGCCCACAGGGACCCGGCTCCGACTCCCGCCATCCAGCCGGAGCCGCGCGGGGGGCCGAGGGACGAGGAGGACCTCCCCCTGCGCCCGGGCCCCGCCCCAGCTGCCCTCGGGTTAAATAGCTCAATGCCGTCGCGCCCATCGTCCCTTTTCACCCTGCCCCGCTCCGCCGGTCGGGACACGCGCGCGGTCCACCCGGGCCTCACCCCGCGCCCTAGGTAAGTCCCCGTTCGGGCCCCGCCCACCAGTACCCCAGGCCAAATAATTCAGTTTAGTGAAATTGAGAGATCTTAAGAGTTAAAATGACAATGCCAAAGTCAAAGTGCAAATCCATGAGAAGCAACACTCAAGTAAACAAATTTCCCACTGAAGGAATTAATCCCATAATGTTAGACTCCAACAAGAACAAACCCACGGAAAAAGGCCAAGAAAGCCTGACCCAGAATAATGACTTTCAAAATATGATCATTACCATGTTCAATACTATGAAAGAGGAAATCCGGGAGGAATTACATAATCGAATCAATCGCTTTGAAGAGGAACACAACAGACATCTGGAGGAGTTGAGAAAAACAGTGCAAGAAACAAAAAGTGGCATAGAGCAGTTAAAACAAACTCAAGCAGAGTTTAAAACTGAGCTAAAAGACAAGTTATCTTCAACACAGAACGCCACAGAGAGTCTTATCAACAGAACTAATGAAGCAGAAAACAGAATTTCAGACCTTGAAGATAAAGTGGGAGTACTAACCAGCTCAATGGAAGAGGTTGTTAAAGCCAAAAAGATACTTGAGAGAAATATCCAAGAGATATGGGACACCCTGAAGAAGCCTAACATGCGTATTCATGGAATACCGGAGCAAGAATCTCAAAATACCACCCCTGAGGAAATTTTTCAAACGATCATCAAGGAAAACTTTCCTCATCTAAAAAAAGAGAGGCCCATTCATATACAAGAGGCATTCCGCACCCCAAACAGATACGACCAAAATAGAAGCACACCGCGGCAAATAATAGTTAAAACACTCCACATTCAAGATAAAGAACTGGTGCTGAGAGCTTCAAGGGAGAAAAAACAAGTCACTTTTAAAGGCAAACCTATTAAAATAACAAATGACTTCTCAGTCGAAACAGTAAAAGCAAGAAGAGCTTGGAGAGACATACTTCAAGTATTGAATGAGCAAAAATGTCAACCCAGGCTGATTTACCCTGCAAAACTATCAGTCATGATCGAGGGAGAAAGAAAAATTTTCCAGCACAAAGACAACTTGAAGGGATACATGGCCACCAAACCAGGCCTTCAAAAACTGCTAGAAATGATACTCAAGCGTGAAGAAAGAAACAGGCATATCCAGGAGAACAGAAGGCAAATATAACACCATTAAAACCGAAGCAATATACTTATAAAAGCTACTAAACATAATAAAGGTCTGGAATTAACAATAGTTTCTCCATTATAACACTAAATGTTAATGGACTTAATTCACCGATCAAGAGACACAGATTACAAACTTGGATTAAAAATCACAATCCATCAATCTGTTGCCTGCAGGAAACCCATCTCACCACAAAAGATAGGCACGCTCTAAAAATAAAAGGCTGGTCAACAATTCTACAAGCAAATGGAAGCAGAAAACAGGCAGGGGTAGCCATTATGCTATCAGACAAAGTGGATTTCAAACCAAAAAAAATTATAAGAGACACGGATGGATACCATATTTTAGTCACAGGTACAATTCACCAGGAAGATTTCACAATACTGAACATATATGCACCCAATACGGGCCCCTCCGCATTCATTAAGAAAACCCTACAGCGTCTAAAGCAAGAAATCAACCCCCAAACGATAATTCTTGGGGACTTCAACACCGCCCTCTCTACATGGGATAGATCAACAGGTCAAAAGCTTAACAGAGACACTTTGGAACTTAATCAAACCCTGAAAGAAATGGACCTCACAGATCTCTATCGAACTTTTCACCCACGCACCAAAGAATACACATTTTTCTCAGTAGCACACGGAACTTTCTCCAAAATAGATCACATATTGGGCCACTAAATGAATCTACACATATACAAGAAAGTTGAAATTCTAACCTGTGCCCTATCAGACCACCACGGCCTAAAGCTGGACATCCACAACACATCAAACAAGAGAAAATACACTAACTCCTGGAAACTTAACACTATGATGCTGAATGAGAACTGGATTCAGGAAGAAATTAAAAAGGAAATTCAAGATTTCCTGAAAGTGGATGATAACGAAAATACAACTTACCAAAATCTCTGGGACACAATGAAAGCTGTTCTAAGAGGTAAGTTCATAGCTCTTAATGCCCATGTCAAAAAAATGGAAACATCAGAAATAAACACTTAACAATGCAGCTTAAAGCTTTAGAGAAACTAGAGCAATCTGATCCCAAAAGCAGTAGAAGAGAAGAGATTAGCAAAATAAGGGGAGAAATATCTGAAATCGAGACTAAGAAAACGATAGAAAAAATCAACCAATCAAAAAGCTGGTTCTTTGAAAAAATCAACAAGATTGATACACCCCTAGCTAAACTAACCAAAAGCAAGAGAGAGAAAACCCAAATTAACAAAATTAGAAATGAACATGGAGTTATCACTACTGATACCCAAGAAATCCAGAGAATTATAACATCATATTTCAAAAACTTATACTCTGTGAAGTTTGACAACACAAAAGAGATGGATGAATTTCTAAGTAAACACAACTTACCTAAATTGAATCAGGAAGTTGTGAATTATTTAAATAGTCCTATAACATATAAGGAAATTGAGGAAGTAATCTCGAATCTTCCCACCAAAAAATGTCCTGGACCAGATGGATTCAGCACAGAGTTCTACCAGACATTTAAGGAGTTAATAACACCAATACTCCTTAAACTGTTCCATCAAATAGCAAAGGAAGGAACACTACCAAATTCCTTCTATGAAGCTAATATCGTTTTAATCCCAAAACCTAATAAAGATTCACTTAAAAAAGAAAACTATAGGCCGATCTCCCTGATGAACACAGATGCAAAGATTCTCAACAAAGTCTTAGCAAATCGGATTCAAAAACATATCAAAAAGATCATTCACGGGGACCAAGTAGGCTTCATCCCTGGCACACAAGGTTGGTTCAACATACGCAAATCAATAAATGTAATTCATCATGTAAACCAGTCCAAAGTCCAAGACAACATGATACTCTCGATAGATGCAGAAAAAGCTTTTGACAAGATCCAACAGCCTTTTATGATCAAAACGCTAGAGACAGTAGGAATGGAAGGAACCTTTATCAATATAATAAAAGCTGTATACAACAAGCCCACAGCAAGGATTATGCTCAATGCGGAACAATTGGAAGCATTCCCACTTCGATCAGGAACTAGAGAAGGCTGTCCACTCTCACCACTTCTATTCAATATTGTACTTGAAGTCTTAGCTGAAGCCATAAGACAAGAAAGGGACATAAGAGGGATTCAAATCGGCAAGGAAGAAATCAAGCTATCCCTATTTGCAGATGACATGATCTTATACCTGAGTGATCCCAAAAACTCCACCAGGAAGCTCCTGGAACTAATTGAGAAGTTCAGCAGGGTGGCAGGATACAAAATAAATGTGCAAAATCAGAGGCCTTCCTATATGCCCAGAATGAAAGAAGTGAAAAAGCCTTGAGAGAAACCATACCATTTACTATAACCCCTAAAAAAATGAAATACCTTGGTATAAACCTAACTAAGGAGGTAAAAGACCTTTACAATGAAAACTTTAAAACCCTAAAGAAAGAAATTGCAGAAGACACCAGAAGGTGGAAAGACCTCCCTTGTTCCTGGATTGGCAGAATCAACATTGTAAAATGACCATCCTACCAAAGGCAATATACAGATTCAATGCTATACCAATCAAAATCCCAAAGCAATTCTTCAAAGAAGTTGACCAAATAATCTCAAAGTTCATATGGAGGCACATAAGACCCAGGATAGCAAAAACAATCCTGAGTAACAAAAACACAGCTGGAGGTATTACCATACCAAACTTAAGTCTATACTACAAATCCAGAGTTATAAAGACAGCCTGGTACTGGCTCCAAAATAGACACACAGATCAATGGATAAGGATTGAAGACCCAGATATAAGCCCACAAAGATACAGCCATTTGGTCTTTGACAAAGGGGCCCAAAGAATCCAATGGAAAAAGAACAGCATCTTCAACAAATGGTGCTGGCAAAACTGGATCTCCACATGCAGAAGATTAAAGCTGGACCCGTACTTGTCACCATGTACAAGACTTAATTCCAAATGGATCAAGGACCTTGATATCAGGCCAGAGACTTTAAAAACCATAGTTGAAAGGATAGGGAACTCCCTCGAGCTGATTGGGCTAGGCCAACACTTCCTAAACAGACATCCAATGGCACAATCACTGCTACCAACTCTCAACAGTTGGGATCTTGTGAAATTAAAGAGCTTCTGTTCAGATAAAGAGATTGTCACACGAGCTCAAAGGCAAACCCACAGAATGGGAGAAAATCTTCACTAACCACATTTCTGACAGAGCTCTACTGTCCAGAGTGCACAAAGAACTTAGAAAATTAAACTCCAAGGAAAACACTGGCCCAATTAAAAAATGGGCCCTGGAACTTCAAAGAAACTTTACCAGAGATGAAATTAAAATGTCTAACAATTATCTTAAAAAAATGCTCCACTTCTTTCGCCATCAGGGAAATGCAAATCAAAACTTCCCTGAGATATCATCTCACCCCGGTCAGGATGGCAAAAATCCACAATACAAACAACGACAAATGCTGGAGAGGATGTGGAGAGAGGGGAACTCTCCTACATTGTTGGTGGGAATGCAGGCTCATACAGCCACTCTGGCAAGCCGTCTGGAGATTCTTAAAGAAATTAAAGATTGAAATGCCGTATGACCCTGCTATCCCACTTTTGGGAATAACCCCCCATGCAGCAGAGGTTCGCCTCGATAGCACAAGCTCGACCATGTTCATAGCAGCACTGTTTACAATAGCAAAGTCATGGAATCAACCTAAATGTCCAACAGTTGACGAGTGGATAAGGAAAAGGTGGTACATCTATACAATGGAGTACTACTCAGCCATCAAAAATGATGAATTACTGGAATTTGCTGGGAAATGGATGTCATTAGAAAGAATTATATTAAGTGAAGTATCCCAAACCCAGAAAATTAAGCACCGTATGTACTCCCTAATAGGTGGCTCCTAGTACCAAACTCACCCAGCCCACATTGAGACACTCAAAAGTAAACCTATGTAACACAGTAATTGCAAGGATTATGAACAAGAGCGATGGGTTAGGAGGGCCACACCAGAAACAAGGAGAGAGGAGACCATGTTATAGCAGAGAAAATAGGTCTCCATCAAGGTCTGCAAGTAAGTAATGAGAAACCTGGTTAAGTTCACAGATGTTCTTTCCTGATCTCACCAGAAGGGGGAGGGCATATAGTCTAGCAGATAAAAAGTAATCATTTTGCAAATGGGTGATGGACCCCTCCCTCAGTGAGGTTTCCTACTCTTATTACATCTACCCTTGAATGTGCTATTACAACAAGACTCCAGTTTAACAGCTTTTGTCTCTGGCCAGGGGGTGACATACAGTGCCCAGCAGAATGGAGTGAAGGGAATTGCAGGAGCAGCAAAACTGCAAAGAAAATCAACAAGCCACAATCCAGAACTTCAGAGACTCTATATCAATCACATAGAAATAGGCCAGCCTAATCTCTCCCCATCCTGGAGCTCAGGGACATTTGCGGAAGAGGGGGCGGTAAGATTGTAAGAGCAAAAGGATGGGAGGAACAACGATTTGCAAGATTCTCAACAATAGTTGGGCCAAGCAATCATAATGGGACTTTGCATGCCCTGCGCAATGTCCAGTGCACTGTTGCCCTCATAAAGTCTAGCATCTGTTAAGGGCACCGAGACCCCTGGAGGCAAGGGATTGACAGCCATAGTAGTGATCTTATGCTTAAGGGGAACAAGAGAAAGGGCTTATGGAAATGCCACTGGGTCCTTATATGTCATCGGAGAGGAGGACCCAGTGGAGAGTTAGGCGTACACACTAAAGGACTCTCTGGGAATTGGGGGGGAGGCACTGGGGGAAGGGGAGGGGAGGAGGGGGGAGGGAGGGAACTGGTAAAAAAATTAAAATGTATAATTAAATTTTTAATAAAAAAAGAAATAAAAGAAAAAGAATGCAAATTAAGCAGAAAAAATTATGAAATGGTTTACCTGTCAGACTTCAAAAAAAAAAAGAGATTGTCCTATAATTTCTTTTTAAAGTGTATTTTTATTAGGTTTTGGGATTAGTATGATATTAGCTTCATAAAAAGAATTTGGAATGTTCCTTCTTTGCAATTTGATGGAACAGTTTGAAGAGTATTGGTATTAGTTCTTCTTTAATGTCTGATACTATCTGAGTCCATCTGGTCCAAGACATTTTTTATTTGGAAGATTTGTGATTACTTCATTGATTTCTCATATGTTATAGGACTAGTTAAATCATTCAAAACTTTCCCATTCAATTTAGGTAAGTTATACTTATTTAGGAATTAATCCATTTTTTGTGTTATCACATTTCATGAATTATAAGTTTTTGAACTATGTCCTTATAATTCTCTGAATTTCTTGGGTGTCAGTTGTGATAACTCCATTTTCATTTCTAATTTTGTTAATTTGGGTTTTCTGTCTGTTGATTTTGGTTAATTAAGCTAGGGTTGTATCAATCTTACTGATTTTTTCACAGAATCAGCTTTTCCTCTGGTTGATTCTTGTATAATTTTCCTTATCTTGCTTTCAGATATTTCTTCCCTGATTTTGCTAACATCTCTTCTACTGCTTTTGGTATCGGATTGCTCTTGTGTCTCTAAAGCTTTAAGCTGAATTGTTATTTACTTGTGATGTTTCTATTTTTTTGATATAGGGATTAAGTGTTATAAACTTATCTCTTAGGATGGCTTTCATTGTGTCCCAGGATTTTGATATGTTTTATTTTCATTATCATTTGCTTCTAGCAAATCTTGAATTTCCTTTTTGATTTCTTCCTGAATCTAATTCTCATTCAGCATCATAGTGTTTTGCTTCTAACAGTTATGTTTTTTCTGCTCTTTGTTGTGTTTAGTCCATGGTGGTATGATAGGGTACAGGCTATAATTTTAACTTTCCTATTTATGGGAGATTCATTTTTGG